>JBBPKY010000129.1:0-36474 GCA_038089495.1 Xerocomellus dryophilus
ATAGTCTTTGGAATAGGCTGGTAAGAGTATATTGTTGCGACGTCATATGGTAGAGATTTTGCAGATGTCCCAGTCATGTTTATCTTTGCCCTTGCATTGTATGCCAAGATAGATGTATTTCGTTCGTTATCTATTTGATACTATTTGGCAACCGTCACCTGGCCATGCAACGCTATCATAGTCCCCGTGATGCCAATGAGTGTGGCTGCGGCTTCAAGTTGCCCGACTCTCGCCACTGCATAGCTCATAACTTGATTAATCCTGAATATTGCTCATCGCAATGTAAATCTTGGTGCTGTCACTGAGATCTAGTGCCGGGAGGCTAGTCGATCGTGTCCGTTCGACGAGATCATGGACATTCAGGTGTGATGATGTTTCCCTTGAGGCAAGAGCCATATAGTAGCCACCTATACTACAGACCGTTGTAATGGAAACAGGTACAAGCCACTACGGCCGAGTGTGCCGAAGTATCACATTCCTAGGTACTCAGTAAGATTGTCAATACGATTCAGTAGCCTCGTATATTAGACGGGGAGTACCATAGGGAACTAATTGAATCTCTTGGTTCCGTCCCCCATCATCTCGCCTGAGCAAGCTACCATGGCACTCAAATCATATCCTATGCACTAGTTCGCGATCTACAGGCTATATATAAACCACGCACTACGATCCCCAAGACCCTCCGGCTCTTCTTCCTTGCTCATCCTCTGCCTCCTCTCAGCTTTTAACCGATTTTCTCGCCAGAGGTACACCAGGTTGGCAGTCGAGAACACCACCATGCCGATTGACATGGCGATGAACGTAATCGTCGCCGACGTGTAGTCGGGGGCAGGAGACAGCGCTCCAAGGAGCCAGGTGGCAAGCATACCGCCTAGTTGAGTCAAGATGAAGGACATGGCGACAGCGGTTGCACGTCGGATGTGCGGTGCGCTGTTGTTCGCCAACCACGTAATCAATGAGGGCGCCCCACAGTATCCCCCAGGGATGGAGAGGAAAAGGGACCCGTAGCGGACGTGGTTCGACTTACTTGCTGTATATGGACATCAGTCATTCATCCTCTTCTGGTGGATGGATTCCACATACCGTAAAACATGGTGAAGCCGATCACCCCGAGAAGAGAAAAGAATATCGTGGTGTATCCGCGGCACTGGTAGCGATCCGATAAGATCGCTGATATAAATGACACTGTTGTTGCGAGAGGAGTGAACACCAGAAAGATTGTTTGCTTGGAATACGTACAAACAAAAGTGGTCGCGAATGGGGGTACACTCATGAGTTGAGCTTGGTTACCTGCATATCCGAGACTAGCAACAATCGTCGGTTCGAAGCTACCGTCATGTATGTCAGTATTGGAAAAAGAAATCAATAGACCAAGCTCACAATGCCAGACCAAATAGTATCATGCCTAATGAGGCCATAGTCAATCGAGTTGAAACTAATAGAGTATGGATTTACCACCGAGGAAGAAGACAACGACAAGGAACCATACATGGAGGGACTTGGCCGCTCTAACGACCTCTGTCCAGCTGAAGCTGTCCTTGTCGTCGTCCTCCGACACTGAACCGGCATGTTTCAGGGTGGAAATGACATAAGCCCGTTCTTTTTTTGTCAAGAAACGGGCTGTTCCGGGGGAGCGAGGAAGGAGAAAAAAAGAGATCACACCAAAGACAAAGCTAAATATGCCTTCCTGTCAAGATGATGAACGTTATTTCACGACGCAGTGGATGCACAACGCGCCAGAATGAATATCCAGGCCCACCCGGGCTTACCACCCTTTCCATCGATCTGTTGGATCGCAGCGGCCAGCAAACCGGAAAATGCGCCCGATAACGATGACGACGCATAGAAAGCCGTAATCCTAAAAAGAACGTTAGATCGTATACCGCGACTCTGATGTCATATATACCGTATTTGCAGCCTCTTCCGGGGATAGAAAAAAGAGAGGTAAAGAATAATTCCAGGAAAGAGTCCACCTGGCCAGCTGATGAATGGAGAAAATGATGGGTTGGAATATCCGAACCTTCCATCAACCCCAGGAAGAACCGACATGCCAGCAATCCTGAATAGTTATGAACGAGCCCTGGAATTCCTATAAGCAAATCTCGATCTCGAGATGACAGTAGCGGTTACCCTGTGAGGCGGAAGCTACACCCCAGAGAGTGACCATAGCAGGAAGCATAAGATCGGGTCCAACATACTGCGATATCGAAGTATATGACTAGCTGTATGTCGACAGTGTTGCGACTTACCTTCAGCAGCAAGTTGGATGGAAGCTCTGCGATCATGAAAGGACTGGTGCGTGTGGGTCCGTGCTCAGGTTTACAAAATTCGTACACGTACACATAGGTTACAGTCAGAGCCACAGTATACTATGGAAATCAATAAGCCGGGAAGCGGTTTAGCCAGAGCGCTCGACGCACCTGATAGTTTGACATGCCCAGCGAAGTCTGCAAGCCAGCCACGCTCGCGTTCCCAATGTTGGTCCTGTCCTATACATCGTCTGTACTTGAGCATATCGAGCTTGAAACCGAGTTTACCAACATACCAAGAACGCGAGAAAAAAGAAGCAGGTGCATAATGGGAGAACCCATCTGTCGAGCTTCCTCCAGACGATGCCCTCTAGCGCAGCACATTCAGCTTGCGACAATGTTTCCTCTGCAGGCGTGAGCTCGCCGGGGTCCTTCATATCATGTAAAGTGGAGGAATAGTGCAGTGCCCTGTCCACGTCCATTGTACGCTATATGGTCGGAGGTCACAGGGCGCCAAACGGGGTCTAGACTCATTTGCTCGCATAAAGGACGGCGTTACATATTGTCAGCCGGTTCCTTAGTGCATAATAGGGTTTGACGGGTGTAGATGTTACGTTACAGTCGGAGTGGTTGCGGCTTGCCCTAGGAACCCTTCAAGTTGAAGCTGGGAAGTGCAAGGGCCAGCATGCTGTTCTTCATCAACCTCTGAACGAAAAGGCATGTAAACGAATTTCAGAGTCAGGGTCCACTGTTGTATCTTGGTTACTAACCTGGAATTGCCGCAATCTTGCCACAAGCCACAACAACAGGGTTAGCAGCCTGGAAGACTGCCAGTGGCCAGGCTGCTCAGTGTCAGTCTCAGCTTGAGACATGTTGGAAAGTATGATTCGAAGAGTCGGCGAAAAAACTAACCCTGTAGTTAAGCCAATTGGCTGTTGACAAGCTCGTGCTGGACTTCGGACTCGATTGTCATCATTCAAGTCGTTCAAGTTGATCAACGACTTGAATGACGACAATCGAGTCCGAAGCTAGGTAGTAAGCGGCAACTTGAACTTCAAGTTAATGCTGTTAACTCCGAGTTGAAGTTCTGCCTCGATCGAGACTTTACTTTAATAGTTCATACCTAACTTGATTAATCCTACTAGATATTGCCCCAGGCCGCGATGTAAAGTTCAACGGTGCGGTACATCGAAATATCGATCGAATGCTACATGACCCACGTGCTACGATCGGCCCTCCGGCTCTTCTTCCTTCCTCTTCCTCTTCCTCCCCTCCGGGTTTCTTGCCACATGTACGCCAAGTTTGCCGTCGAGAAGGCCATCATGCCGATGAATGTGATCGCGTGGTTGGGGGCGGGAGATAGCGATCCAAGCAGTCAGGTGCCAAGAATACTCTCCAGTTCGCCCCCGGTGGGACCCACGGCCATGGCGGTTACGCGTCAGATGCGCGGTGCGCTGTTGTTCGTTGGCGATCGTTGCGGGCACAACAAAACGACCCAGTGACAGAGAAGAAAGGTCTGGATGCATAGAGGACGTAGCTCGATGTGCGCCCTGGGTATGTGCCGCATCTGTCAGACACACTCCCTTCTCTGGTGGATTGTTTCGACATACTGTCAAACATGGTGAAGCTGATTGTGTACCTCCAGAAGAGAAAATAATATTATGGAGTCACGCGATGTTCAAGTTGTAGTACACAAGCCAATGAATTTCAGACTCTTAGAAGTGTCCGAGTCCGAGTCGGTGATAGTATCGAGATGGTATTGTCACAACGATTTCAAGTTGCGAGGATATGTAAGCCCAAGAGCTTGGCTGGATTTCGTGCATTGTTTCATAGCAGGATCAACTTGTAGGTGGCGCCGTCTTGCCTGCAGCGTTCTGACATGCACACCGTAACGAACGCGGAGGGCAATCGGACACCCGTTACGGCTCAACCCCTCAACTTGGTCAGCGGACATTCTCTTCCTAGAGTCTACACCGTGCTCGTTGCGCAGTGAGTGCAATCCCGGTCATTCATTAGCCTTCAGGCCGTGCCTTATTGTGCATGCTGGTGATCCAGTGGCCCTGGTATGATTTTATTTTCGGGCTGAACCACGGCGAAATAGCATGCTGAATGCGCCCCTGGACCCTGGTGCATGGATCATCGACCAATGAGCAATACATTTATATCATACCTTATACATGAGCCGACGAGCCCACAATTTACAGGCTATATATAAACCACGCGCTACGATCTCCAAGGCCCTCTGGCTCTTCTTCCTTCCTCATCTTCTGCCTCCGCAACGCTTTCAGCCTATTTTCTCTCCACAGGTACGCCATGTTGGTGATTGCAATGACCACCGTGCAGATAGACATGGCAATAAATGTGATCGTAGCTGTCGTATAGTCGGGGGCAGGAGATAGAGATCCAAGGAGCCAGGTGGAAAGAATACCACCCAATTCGGCCATGAAGAAGTTCACGGCTACCGCGGTTGCGCGCCGGGTGTGCGGTGCGCTGTTGTTTGCTAGCCACGCATTCAGGGCGGGCACCGCACAAAACGCGCCTGTGACGGAGAAAAAGAGGGAGGCGTAACGGACGCGGCTCGATGTGCTCGCTAGGCATATGCATCCATCAGATAGACACCCTTTTCTAGTGGACGATTTCATTATACCGTAAAACATGGTGAAGCCAATCACCTCCAGAATAGTAAAGAATATCGCAGTGTATCCACGACACTGGTAGCGGTCCGACACGATGGCTGAGATGAAGGACACTTATCTCGTTACAGCGGTATGAATGAATGACAAAGAGCATTCTGAATACGAAATACGCACGAGCAAACGTGACAGCAAACGGTGGCACACTCATCAGTTGAGCTTGGTTACCTGCATATCCGAGACCAGCAACAATTGTCGGTTCGAAGCTACCGTCATAGATGTCAGTCTCGGAAAGAGATATCGACAGGCCAAGCTCACTAAGCCACACCAAGCACTATCGATCCTGATGGGACCTTTGTCAATCAAGTGAAATCGAGAGCGTACGGATATTACCACTGAAAAAGGAGATGACAGCGAGGAGCCATACGTGGAGGGACTTGGCCGCTCTAACGACCTCTATCCAGCTGAAGCTGTCCTTGTCGTCGTTCTCCGAAACAGAACCGGCGTGTTTCAGAGTAGAAACAACATAAGCCCGTTCTTTCTCCGTCAAGAAACGCGCCGTTTCGGGCGAGTGAGGGAGGAGGAAAAAAGAGATCACACCAAATATAAAGGTAAATATGCCTTCCTGCCAAGACCGATGAGCGCCATTTCCGAAGCAATCGATGTACCACACCAGAATGAATATCCAGGCCCACCCGGGCTTACCACCTGTTCCATCGAGCTGGTCGATAGCAGCAGCTAGCAAACCGGAGAAAGCGCTGGCCAATGATGCTGAGGCGAAGAAAGCCGCGACCCTAGTGAAAACGTCACATAATATCCTGCGATATTGAATTTCATGCATACCGTATTTGCATCAGCTTTCGAGGATAGAAGAAAGAAAGATAAAGAACAATGCAAGGAGGAAGACCGCCTGCCCCAATGGTGAATGGAGAGGGCGATGGTCAGGAATATTTCAAACCTTGAGCTAATCCCAGGAAAACCCGACATGCAAGTAACCCAGAGTAGTTGGTGACGAGCCCTTGGCCCCATATGAGCAAATGTCCGGTACCGAGATGACAGTAATAATTTCCCACCTTGCGAGACGGTAATCACACCAAACAATGTGACTATAGCAGGAAGCATGAGATTGGGTCCTACATACTGCAGCACTGAAAGATAGAACCAGTCATATTATCAGTGACGTTTGTGATTTACCTTCAAGAGCAAGGTGGTTGGAAGCTGAGAGGTAATGTAAAGGCTGGTGCATGGTGAGCCGGTACCGACAATCACAAATATTCGCGCACGTTACAGTTAAAGCCACGCTGAACTATGAATCGATCAGCCGGGAAGCAAATTGTCCAAAGCTCTCAATGTACCTGATAATTCGACATGGCCAGTGATGTCTGCAAGCCAGCCACGCGCGCATTCCCGATGCTAGTCCTATCCTACACATCGCCTATACTTCAAGCACACCAAGCATGAAACCGAATTCAAAAACATACCACAGCATCAAGCAAAAAAAAGCTGGTGAGTAATGGGAGGATCCATCTATCAAGCTTCCTCCAGACGGTGCCGTCTAGCACAGCTTGCTCGTCTTGCGATAATTCCTCCTTCACCTCAGTGAGGCCATTCATATCATGTGAAGAGAGACACCAGTGTGATACACCAGGTTTGACCATTGTGTATTGGAGGGGGATCGGATGGGCCCAACTTTGGGGGCATATTTATACTCACCGTTTGGTCATCTCGGGGATAAGTAGTGGTACCGAGAAGCCTCGGTCGCAGACTCGCAGTTAGCTCACGTACCTTACTTACGCAAGGTTCCACTTTCAACGGGATCGCTCACATGTTGCTGGTACAGTGAGAAGGCCCTAAATGAGAGTTGCTGAGCAGCCGTTCATTGATAGTTGCATTGCCAATGCTAATCAGTCATAGTGTACAACAGAGACCGGTGCTTAAAGGCGTACTTAGACGCTCAAACTGCCAGCCTGAGTGGAGAAGGCGTGGCGACACACGTTAGATTTCGCGTGTTCGCCAGAGGGTTGATCTCCGTACTTGTTTCACGTATATAATTCTTGCTGGTTGGCACAGGTTGACACAGGCCCCTTGAAGTGATAATGCTTGGCAACGATACGTGCACAATCAAAGAAGCAGGGCTGCAGCTGGCTGCAGTGGCGGGTTGCCAGTGTATACCACGAGATCGTCCCTGTGACTGATGCTTCGTTTTCCCTATATTGTGCATGTCAGAGTTGCGCAGTGCATAACCGCTCGAGACCCGCTGTGGTGCTTGTACACCAAATGCGAAGGTTGAACGTATGTTCCGGTGAACCGGCCGCCCGCGCTCGTACAAATTGATGAAACTAATCTATTGTGGTAACCGCTAGCCTAAGAGCGGGCCGCATTGTTCAGCTTTACTGTTTTCTGACAGAGAAAGATTCATTTACACTCCACCTGAACCTTCACCACCTACTTGTTGAGCCTCGCGTCGAGAATCGTCGGGAGAGCATGGGAGCCAAACAAACCTATGGAGGTGTTGTGAGGAACAGCCAGACGGTGTTCCCTAACCCCGGCGGTCGTAACAATCGGATGGGTTTGGCGAGCATTTGCTGCAATACTGTCAGTTACAGCTGTGTCGGAAGTTCATGTCCGCGGGTCGGAGTGGAGATGTCAGTCAGTGAATACGTATTGTACACAATAACATCATGAGATGGGCCACCGTCCCTGGCCAGCCTAGCCGTTTGCGGCCGTATAACGCCAGCTCATGATGTTAGTCATGTTGCCAAGGGAAGACTCAGAAGGGCCGTGCATCACGGAAGATAGAAATCGTCATAATAACAGAAATTGGTCCGATCTTCAATCTTTGTCCCAAACCTGACTCTCGCTGAACTTGTCTCGTTCTCTGAGCACTGCAGTTGCTTCCGACCAAAGGGATGGTTCGCAGGGCGTGAAGAAGTCGTCATAGTCAACAAGGTCCTTCGTGATGATCCGACAAAGGTGATGAGTAACGTTTTGATAAATGATAGATGCTAAACATCACTAGGGTGAGATGCACAACCGAGAGGGACTAACCCTCAAAGGACTTTGGATGGCTGTCTCTGACTGCGACCTGTGGCCCGTGTATATTCTGTGAGTACAAGTGAAGCCTGTGTATAAGCTCTTTCCCGGCGCGATTCAACAGTGGTCTTATGTCCCGAATACCTAGTAACCCACCTTCCGCCTATCTCACACTCTTACTTCGAAATGCGGGCAAGTAACGGCTGAATGTTCGCACCGATCTGCTGCTGAACTGGTGTTTTAGATTCAATACAATTTGCTGACTATACCATCCCTCGCGATGGGAATCATTACCATGTTTTCATTGCGCGCGCCTCAGAGTTCGTTTGTGAACGCACCTTTGTGTCGATGACGGAGGATCTGTGTATGTTGCCATTCCTAGTGGCTTATATGCTTTATCACTGGCATCGTCTCCGAATCCGCAGCCCCTTTTCGTCAGTATTTCTTGCGATGTGTTGGCTGAATATCCTGGTCTCAGTCTTACCGGTCCAATCCATGTAAGCTAGATCGTTAGATCAGGATTCTGCGGAAACTGAGATCTATCCATAACAGGTCGGATGGTGCTCTAGGAATTTGGGTGCGGTGGCCAGTCGTACCGTCAACGCGGCCTTGCTCAACGTGTACGTTCAAGGCTTATCTCTCTCGCCGACATTTGGGCTGAATATCAACTTCTAGGTGCAAGCGAGCATTGTCATCGCATCTCATATATATGTAGCCAGCGATGTGCCCAGATGTAAAGATTTGAGATACCCCGGAGGGTGACGGAATACCAGAGAAAACGACTTAGCTAGACCAAAGTAACCGCCTACCGAACCCGCGCAGCGAGTGGCCGAGCCTCCGAGCATTGAGCTCGAGGGGAATGGCAAGCTGCGCATGTGCGCCTGCCAGCAACGAGACGGACGGTCGGGAGTGTCAGAAGATGGCGAGGATGTTCGGAAGCGCCCGAAGAAGATGCAGAACGCGTCAGAACAAGTACACAAGTGTTCGGACTCCGGAGCGAAGAAGTCGAGAGGACTCTCTTGGAGGCTGGGAGGGCTTGCCACGAGCTGCACGATCCAGACAACTAATCGATTGTACCAGGCAACCTACAGAGCGATCAAGACGGCCCCAGAGGCGATAGGAACGACTACGATGGCGAAACGAAGTGGCCAACTGGCCCAGGAGACGAAGCAAGTCCACGCCAGCGGTTCACGCGCAGGCTCATGCATCATGAATGTACCTTGGCCAGCATCCGCAAAATGCCCCAGGTAACCTGTGACCATGCGAAGTTATGAACCCAACGCATAAACGAAGACGATTCAATTACCGGCAGTACGGGCAAAGTTCAAATGGTCAAATGATCCGCCATTGGGCGAAATACTCTACAACCTGTGCACATACCATTTGATAAAAGGATTCTTTATATCATCTCCAGCAGCTCACTGGTCCGTCAGCGGTGACTCAGTTGCTAACTGACCGTCAGCAGGCTAACCCCTCCAGCTTCAATCTAGAGACTACAGCTAGTGTCTCTTGCTCTTTTCGTTTTCACATTAATCGAACACCACAAGGAACCGTGATAACTGCAGCTCGGGCAAATTGTGAATGCGCTCAATGGCATTCCCTCTCATCGAAGATCCGCGCCCAGATCGTCTTTCCATCTCGAAAGAAAAAAAACGTTACGACGACAATTCTAAATGAATACACACCGTGTCTTTAATTGTAGCGCTACATACGATTGGGTACCACTGATCCGTACATTACCCACCTCCCAGATGGCCTACAGAATGTCAGATCTGCAGAGTGGGCAGCTTGATGAATGGCTCGTTTTAAACCACTGTTCGCATCCCACACATGGTCAGAACCTTGGAATAAAGATCTAGTTTCAAATGAACTCGCCTTGTACAGACAACTGGAGTGAAATCGGTTCTTGCATGTCTTGCACGGCTTCTGGGGTAAACTCGCGTCCATCACGCTAATGATGCTGCGAGAAAGAACGCAATAAGATAAGATAAGCAACGGTGACAGGCCTAGGAGGAAGACAAAAGCATACGAATAACATATCGCACACTCCACTTGCCCGGAAAAGTGGAGAGTCACGTTCTTTGTGAACAATGTCAGGCCATCGACGATGCGGCCATTCTTTCGGGAATGAGTCATGTCACGTTTCTCGCTGTGGTCGTCGAGCTCACCTGCTGCCATACGATTTGCTGTACGCCAAGTATCCAAGCTCTCCACTTGTCCTCCGAGACACCCACCATCTTTGTATCCCTCACTTCGAGCCTGTGCAGAGGCCAGTCACTCGGCATCCGAATGGAGAGCTCGAGGGGCTGATCATCGACCATGTACGACGCCGTCACTTCGCCGGAGGCGGGTGAAACCTTGACAGTTAGGTTCTCCGTCGTCGACAGTTCAGAAGAGGCATCTGGTTGTCGGACCTGCGCCAGTTCGGCCTTGATGATACCCGGTGAGAAATATGATGAAGTGTAGTCCACAACGCGCGTAAGAAGTTGCTTATCAGTACAGTCCGAGATCCATGAACGGATCAGGGCAGGGACGGTGAGCAGAGCCCGATGGTAAAGGTGGGCAGCTAGCAGTTGTAAGCTCAGTGGACTCCCTGGTTCGAAAGCTGTCCAGAGGGATGAACACCAACTCGAAACAAGACGAATCTATACATACTTTCCAGATGAAATTCGTCGACTGCCCACACGTCCAGCTTGAACACCTGCTTTCCGCCACTGAACAAGCCAAGAACGTCAAATATATTCGGAATGAAATATTGAGAAATGATGGCGAGGCTCCGCATGTGGCTGAAATAACCCGAACGAACTTTCATTGACTACGTCTGAGGTCAGAATCGTGTGTTTTCAGCGTAATCGAGAGCATATACGCACTGCATCAATAAACAAGTCGAATGTGACCATCCATGCAAGCAGGTATCCAGAGACCTCCTTGTTGCGTGGAATTGACTGTTCGTCTAGGTCGAACACCTCCCCTGAGCTAAGGCTCTGCTGTAATATGGCAAGGAGCTCAGAAGGCAATTCTGGCTTCACCGCGTCCTCTGTGTCGACGCCAGCCTCGATTACATAATGCTCCGTTCGTTTTCGAGCAGCATTGTGGAGCAAATGGTAACCCATTCGCAGGACTTCCTGGGATTGGTTTTCCAGTAGGTGGCACATCTGCAATGTTTCTGTCGATACTATGGAATAAATGGAACGGTGTGTGTTCTTACACTTGGTAAAGTCTTCTCACTCATCATTGTAGATGGCATGTCTTGGATGACAGACAACGCCAACTCTCGACATAATATGCGAGGTTCAGAGTAGGGCATGGTGACTGAATTCTATCAGCCCCGGAATGAACAGAGATACGAACTGATTACTCGCCCGTGTTAATCGCTACCACGTCTCTGATAAGTCCCAACACCGTCGCTTTCCTCTCATACCAGTTTGCTCGAAGAAGTTTGTTCGTCAGTGCTAGATCGTCAATAGCAATTACCAGTCTCAACGTCCTTCCAAGAATCGTTAACGTTGCATTGTCTTCCAGGGAGCAGTTCTGTGAAATATCAACACCCACCATCTCAACTTGAAGCAAACGTGACGCACCTCCAAATTATTCTCGATCACATCCCAGATAAAATCCCAGTGTGACCCAGGAACGTTCTGCAAGATCGGAACGAGATGGAAAAACACCAGTGTCATGGCACTCTCCACATCCTCGTCAACAGTGTCTCCGTCATCTTCGTCGGCAGTAACCCACGCCTGACACGCCTTCATAACGTTCACGGCACGCTGTTGCGGGAGGAAGACAACGTCGGAGTCGGGGTCCGGTGCCGTGGCGGCTAATAGCCGAAGGGTGATGAGACCCGTGGTTGATGCTGCGCCAGGACGGACACCAATGAGCGAAGCAGCTAATTCGTTACGATACCTGTCCAGCTTGGGAGGCTCCGGCGCGTGTGCAGTAATAGAGGCTAATACGGTGATGGTGGTTTGGAGAGCTAACAAATAGAAGAGGTCATCAGTGAATAAACGTCTTCAGACGCAAACAAAGACGAAAGCTGACCTGTCTTTTCCAGCTTTCTTGCGAAGGCCAACCACAAATCAGCATCCTCCTTCGTAGCATCACTAAACAAGTGCTGCAGCACGATGCCGAGCACCGCTGTATCCCTCACTCTGTCTTTCTCTTTGGCACGACGAGCGACTGCAACGGCAAACGACGCTAGACTCCCATCATCGAGAGCGAACGCGCCATCCTTACTCATTAGCGAGTTCACTACGTTGGCGTGTACGCCGTCCTCTGCACGGCCCAGGAGATACGTGGTCAGCGATTTGACCCTCTCCACAACATCCGCGAGATGATCCCTCGTAACATCAAGTGTCACGAGGCCACCTCGTATATCCATATCCTCTATGCGGAGGTATTCATTCGCGTAGAAGCCCAGAACGAGAATGTGACGTAGTGCCCAGAGGTTTGACCGTGCGACGGTACGTGAAGCAGTGAGGTGTGCAAGTAGAGCAGAAACGGCACGTGCATACTTCCCGCATGTTGGGCTCAGAGGAGTAGGGGTGCTTGGAGAGGTTGGGAGTGTGGGGTCGAGGAGCGCTAAGCTCGGAGAAGTGGTTGAGGAGGGAAGGGAAGAGGAATCCAGCATTGCGTCAAATTCTTCGCGCGACGGGAGAATGTCTCTTAGGGGGTCAATACGAATACCCGGAGGGGAGGAAGTCATGCATCGGATGATATATTCGGGTCTGGGCGGTGAATTAGTGCTGGTAACGAGAAATTTAACAGACAAACTGTGCACCTACCTCGTCTCCGCTTTTTCGTCGACAACGACACTTTTTAATTTCGCCTTCACGAGGCTACCCACGACATCTCTCATCTCTCGTTGTCTGTCGCCATCTTCAGAACTCCAAGAGCTCCACAGCGCCTTCGCATCGTCCGCCAAGTTGTCACTAGGTGCCTCTCCCTGATAGGGGATGACATAGCCAAGCAAGAATATACCTGTATAGAGCTCCGCTCCAAGGTCTCCGGAGAATTCATAGCCCGAATTGGCCAATTTCCTCACAAGTCCCACGGTGGGGGCAATCTCAACTAGATCTGGAACGTCGTCCAGCTCGCTCGAGGGTCGAGATACGCCGGAGAACCTTACGCTTGCGTCCGCAAAAGTGGCAACGCTGTGCGAGAGCACGGACGCAATCGTCGCCAAACAACCAGGTGAGATGAACGGTGCTAAAGATGTTTCAGAGGCGAACCAAAAACAGATGGACTGAGCTTCCATACCTGGGGCACTCAACACTCTCGCTATCGCTACCTCCTCATTTCCCCGGCCACCCGCTGCTATTACGTTGTTCACCAAACATTCTACTAGTTCGTCCATTGCTGCGCTCGTCCCTCTGAGATGTGTCGGCAGCGAGGCGCCAACAAGGGGGGTCAACAACGAGAGCGCTACCTTCATTTCAGAAGATGCAACTGCCCCTAGAAGCTCCGTCCAGAGTGCTTGTGTCTGCAGCTCTCCCCGCGACTGATCAAGGGATCTAGATCGACGACCAAGGTACACCAACACTCCTGGTGTTGACACTTGCAGAAGCGCTATGCAATGTGCGACGAATATGGCGTCGATGCGTGAAGCAAAAGACTCGTCATCGAAAAGCGAGGGCCCAAATACATCCATGAGTTTCACAAGTACAGCGAGAGGAGTCTTAGCGGTGTTCGCGATTAATGTCTGATCCGAAGGGTCTAGGGCTGTTTCGAGAGCCTCAATGACCCTTCGTATGTAAACTTCTACCGCGCCGCGTGTCTTCTGACCCGCATGAGTACCAGGCACAAACGTGGAAGTGAAGTGGTAGAAGAAAGTGGGTGCGAGGTCAAGTGTACCATCTGAGGTATGGAAGGAGTCAAGGATGGTTGAACAAAGCGCGTCAAGTGACGCGTCAAATAGATCTGCGAACGTAATCAGGAATCCTGCGGGACAGAAAAGCCAGTGACAATCGATATCGACGTACCGTCCCCGATCTTCCCAACTCTTTCTGCTGTACGGGCTATGACTCCGGCAGCTTCAGTCTCCTCGACCCGCAGCCGCTTCGTGACGAGTTCAGTCCATAAACGGGAGAATTGGAATGCGAGGAGATTTTTTGCATCATTATTCGCATGTGGGGTAACATTCTCTGCGTGCACCCCTCGTCGAACGATTAAGGTTAGGCATTCACCAAGTGCCTTGAGCCATGATGAGGCTGCTGTTCGTCTATCGAGGAGCCCTGCGTCGAGCGGAGCCCAGAAAGAGGTAAGTAGTTGCGAAATAGGGTGAATATTGGGTCCCCGTTCGCTGCCGTCTTTGTCATCGTCTGGCGAGGCAGGTGGTAGGGTGACGGGAAGAATCTACATATGCCCCGTTCAAGCAGAATTCGGGATATCCAGAATGAATCATACCGATTTCGGAATCCCAGCCAACACGACCACTACTAATGGATAACCTTCTACAGGAGACCCAGAACATCCTAACTCAAGGAATTCCAAGAATTCCGTATACGCCTCAGATGTTGGCTGTTCGTTGGGAGGCGGCTCGGTAGCCACATCAGTGGCATCACTGTCCCTTTCGGATTCAGAGTCTGATTCGGGTTCTGCATCCGAGTCGGAGTCAGAGTCGTCACCCTCTGTGCGTTTTGCATTGGCATAAAGGTCGTTGTAACCCCTTGACGCACTTTCCATGTTGATCGTCCATGCTTGGTTATTGTCTGTTACGCCGTGAATGGTACCACATGATGACCTATGCGCACGATTGTAATCGTACCTCTGAGGAAGACCATCAAAGGACCTCCTAATGTTGCCCGCACGCCGTGATCGGTTTCGACCCAGGCTGAACGAAGTATAACGGTGCTTAATATCCGAACCAGAGGTGCTGGTAATTTGCCTGGTGCCAGAAAACGTCAGTCATGGGTGACGAGGACGGTGTATATGCTGCTAGCTTGAAGGTCGCGTATATAACCAATACTAGATGCATGTGCATGTGCATATCGCGCTCGGATGCACCCCGAATAAATGACAGATGAAAATCAAAGCGGGAGACTTTCCACGAATATGCGTACGAGGAGATGGAACAAACCTTCAAATACCCAAACTAAAGATCTCACAAGGGCCCACGCAGCTTGCCTGACTTGAGGCTGGCCTTGACCGAACGAGGTGGCGGAGAATGAACAAAGTTGTTGGTTGTCTGGAACCGAACGTGGAGAAACAGCGGCCGGGTGAAGAGTAGACCAAAACGCGAGAGATGATAGGAGTGTTGTCAGAATAGGGAGGTCGGTCGCAGAGGCAGAATTGATTTCAGGCCAATTCTCTGAATAAGCTGCGTCAGTAACCGGACAGCGCAAGTGGAAAACGAACGAAGGGACGACAAGAAGACATCTCACCGACTACCGAATTGTGAAAGGTCCGACGTACCTATGATCCACCTGACAACGCCCAGGGCACCTACCCTCAACCTTCCAGCTCGGTCCGAATCTTTCTCCTCACCAACGCTGTCACCCGCCACTCGATCAGGCAGCGAAGATGGAGTAGGCGAAGGAGAGTCAGAGGAAGGCGGAACGTATCGACCGCTTTTCTTCTGTTGTGATTGTGGTGTTGTGCTGCCTTTCTTCCCTTGGGCGAAACTTTTACCTTGGAGTACAGCTTTGGCTTGGGTTGCGTTCTTGCCCTGTGGTGCGCCATTGTGGCCCTGTTGATGAGCCGAAACTACTGGGGGAACAACAGGAGCCGGGTTCAAAGCTGTGTGGAGGCCCTGTGGATCGAGGACGGTGCACTGAACAAATCTAAGAAGGAAAATACGAAGCTGAGGGTTAAGAGTGATCTTTAGTTGGGATCGCGTGCGATGGATCTGAGGACCAGTACGATGGTCATCCTGGTTATCTGCGGCTGGGCAGGGAGTCGTGGAGATAAAGTCCGCCCAAGACTTCATGCCAACAGTGGTGACCCCTCGATCAACATCGTGTGCAAGCATTGCCCATGTCCCCAAAAGTGTCTCCAGTTCACCTTGAGACGCGATCTCGCTGGTCCACGCAAGGAGGGCCTCGCGTGCTGGATTAAGGCGAAGAAGGGAGAGATGGAGAGAAGCAGCAAGATGGCGAAGACGCCGGGCCGGGTGGGTGAAGAGAACCGGGGCACGGTGGAGCTGGAGAAGGAGTGAGTCGTCCCCAAAACCGGATGTGATGTGAAGACACACCCAGACCGGTAACATCCTGACCACCATGTCTGCCTTTCCGCCCTCTTCCTCATACCGGTCGTGGCCACGGTCGCGCGCAGCCTGCTCTTTGATCGCGTCTTCGACCCACTTTGTGAGTTCCTCTATCGCTTTCCCTCGTGTAACGGCATCTTTCTTGCCCAGTGCCCTGAGAACGACAATGAGCTCTGGCGGTAACAGATGAGCGAGACCAGTGGTATCGAGTGGATCGAGGACCGGTGGGGCTGGTTTGGTTGGTGGGATGTAGACTTTCTTGCGCTGTTCTCTGGCTTCCCTCTTGGACAGCTTGGAGTTCTTTTCTCCCTTGGGCTTTGGCTGCTTAGGGACAGGTGCAACTGATGGGGATCCTTGGGTGGCTTTGCGTGCGTTCTTCTTGCGCGTGCCCGAAGTCGCAGACGATTTCTGGCCTTTAGCCATCAGCGTTATCGACGTACTATGATCTGGTCGGAACGGAGCGTAGAATTAGTGCTGAGCTCCCTGCAAGTCAGCTCAACTATGTACTTGCTGTACACCATCCAGCCAGGGGTCCACGACTCGGCCAGAATCTTAGCCGAAACACCTTCGAGTACTCAGTCTCCGAGTCACGTTCTCTGCATGATCACCGTCGGCCGGAATTCAGACTCCAATACCCATCCAACACCGAGGTCCGCAATCACTGTTTAGCGATTCTTCGAGGTCTATTGTACGAATGATTTCCTGGCTGGATAATCTCAACGCCGTTTTTTTCGTCACTATCGTGATGAGTACTGCATAACTGATTCGACCAAGGAGTCAAGGACTGACCAGACCCGGAGCTTCAACGTTGTCAACGCACACCAGGTGACCGTTGCAACGTGCGCATCATCCTCATCAGACAACAAGGTGGCATCATAGATCGGCTCGGAGACACCCATTGGACTCCCTTGAGACAGGCAGTCAATAAGTTATAACTCTATGATCATGTTAGCTACCTTCTAGGTCCTACACACCATTCAGGCAGGTGCGCCAATCATTTTTCGCTCTAATAATGGTGTACTACTAGTGAAACAGCGGTGTCGTGGGATCCGGAAACCTCTAGACCAGTGCGATCCAACTGACGAATGCTAGAATGCTGAAATCTTGTGGTTGATCTCTTGCCACCACCTTGGCATTCTGGTGATAAGCTCAGCTTAGAGTTCCCCGCTCGAACTTATCGCGTTTCCACAAGGACATGACATTCGCTCTTGATAGCAATCGTGTTTCAGAATGAAATTGGATGGCCAGGATCAAGTTCAGCTTCCTTTCGTGGAGATGATCACAAGTTATGCTCCACCAAACACTGGATATGGCTCGGATTCACTCCGATGACTTCCGATTTCCACGAGAGCAATGCGCTCCCTCCTATAATTCGATTGTTATATGTGACACCCGCAGTCTTGCCACTTGGCTCCCGATATCCAGTTTTCTTGTACCCCCATGTACTACGAGGTTGAGGTACTCCTGCTTACTGGGCTGCAGCTATCGCAGTGGATATCGCTTGCATCTACAACGCTCTTACTGTACGACCATGCAATCAACTTAGCCGATGAGGTGAGTTGTAGTGTGGACTCCTCCTACCCAAACTCTACATGAACACGCAGGTGGAACATTTTTGGAGTGGTACATGGACATTCTCCAGAGGAATATATCTCTGCGTAGGTGTGACCGGTATGTAGAAAATTCTGTCCGCTGATATATATTACTAGATACGATACTTGGGTTTTACGCAAGCAGTGTAAGCACGTTCCCCGTCAGTTGATACTGTTTTACTGACAGTACGTTGTTTCCTCAGGATTTCGATCCTGTGTGAGACAATAACTGGCCAACCATGAGCGTCTGCTGACCACGACAGGATAGTCAATTGTACCAGTATTTTGGTAAGTAGCATGCCATAGCATCAATGTTTGTCTCACACTGGCTATACGTTCTTCATTTAGTCGTAAGCGTCGCCATGTACAAGGTCTCCATCCGCTCATTACGCGACCAGCCCCAATTTGGCTGCTTTCTTGTATTATGGCATCACAACCAGTGCCATGGCCTTCTGTCAAGGTGCGTCGATACCGGTTTTGCGGCAGTTGGCACTGATTTTCAGCGCAAACTAACTAGTCACTATCACGCTACGCGTGTGGTATCTGTTCACTCATAGCCCAATTATCAGGGGCGTTGCTGTCAGTGCTTATATAATTACTGTGCTCGCCTCCTCGGTGCTTGCAGGCGTGTTGTGGCCTTATGTGCGAGCCGAGATGGCCGGGATACCTCAAGCGGGCACAGAGCCTCCCCACACATCCATGATTGCATGGTTATTTGTTCCGTCACTGTTATTCCACAGCTTATTGTTTGCGCTCAAAGTCTATCGCTTCCTGACGAGTGCTAAATACTTGCGGGGGGGCACTTTTCTTTGGCGATTCTTGAAGGAGTAAGCGAACTTGGCCCCAATTTCTGTTCCGGCGCTCAGACTACTTACAGAGGGATGGTCATGTACGCATGCGCATTAGGTAAGACATATCCACCCCGACATGACTTGGATTTGTGAAGTAATTGGCGCTAGGATCGCTTCTGTTCATCATAATTGGGGTCGTGATGACTGATCCTTCTCATATTCTGGCAAGTAGTCACTTGCTCAAGTTATCCGATACTTCAGGTAACCACTCTCGATTGAAAAGCTGTACGAAACCGCGCTTCATGGGGGGTACGTTCGGTTCGCCACGGAGAACATCGCTGGCTCAATGTATTCTTCAATAGCATTATCTTTGTCACGCTAACGATTGTTTCGGTGTGCCGCGCAATGCTCAGTATCAAGTCGTTGGCGTCGACCTTGCACGTCGACCCTGGGTGGCTGCTCAATCATGCAGAGTTGAGCCGTGTTCAATGGCGCCAGGGTGCGACGGAAGGTGAGATCGTGGTGGAGTCCTTTGACCTTCCCGTGGTGTCCGGCCCATCCAAGGATGCCGAATCTACGCACCAGGAGACACAATGGGCGCGAGTGGTTCCTCGGGCACTGTATTAATATCAGGTTGATACTTGGGTCATCTTTGCCTTATCTTGTACTTATGTTCGTTCTATCAATTCCAGTCTTGATTCAGATTCCAGTAGCGATCGACACGAAGCGCGCGATGTCCCTTGTCTCCTCATCATGGCCCTTACTCGTCGATGAATAGCATTGCATTAATGGGGTAGTGGTAACCTGGGTCGTTGCCATCGACCCGCCGGGGGTTCGATTCCCCCTTAATGCATTATGATTTACATTTTTCTTTGCCTAGTCGATGTTTACGTAACCCAAATAGTGAGTCGAATCCCACGAGCAGGGACTCCGTGAGCAGGATGTCAGCAGTGACGACGAGGTCGATTTACGGGGTCGTGCGGCGCGTGGCGTCTACCACCGCAACGAACAGACCCACCGTGCTCCGTTTTCGTGAGTGTCTCTATGTTGTCTATGGTCCTCTGACGGACCCAAACGTATTCAAGCTTGTCCTAGCCATACCCTAGCGCGACGAAACCTGAACGCTGTCGCGCCCTCGTCCTCTGCGGTTCCTCTTCCCAACACAGAGCAGGCGGTTTCTAGTGACGGTAGTGGGCTCAGTGTAGACACCACTGTCGGGCAAGTCGTCGCTGCAACCAACGACAGCCAAGACGAGAATAAAAATGCAGACGATGATGCTTCGAATGAGGCTCCCCTATCGTTCAAATCTCTGAAAGACCGGGTCAACCATGATACGCTCAAATCACTTACAGCCCATCCTCTCCAACTTGAGACAATGACTCCGGTTCAGGAGCGCGTTGCTGCCCTCTTGCCCGATCTCGCTCGCCCTTGGGATCCAGAAGAAGTTGTCCCTCCGAACCTTCCTAGCCCCCTCCCACCCGACTGGAAACCACTCGTAGTCGACTGGAATGCTCCTCGCGACATCCTTGTTCGAGCCAAGACAGGTACTGGAAAAACCATTGCATATGTCATCCCAGCCATCGAGTCACGACTCAATTACGTCGAGCATCATGCAAAACTCGCTGTCGTCAATGCCGGACTCAAAACTTCTCCTCACATTGCAGGGAGCGCCAGACTCGCGTACCGACGTCGCTCTGCGGGCCCACTTATCCTCGCACCTACAAGGGAGTTGGCCATTCAGATTGCAAGCGATGCACAGAAGCTCACTACACGCCAAAGAGACTTTGAAGTGCAGTTACTGGTCGGCGGCGCTGGGAAGGCGCGACAAATGAAAGACTGGTTGGAGACATCACGGGACCTTGTAGTTGCGACTCCTGGACGGCTGAGGGATCTCCTGACCAACGAACCAGAGTTTCGACAAGGGTTTAAAGACTGCCCTATGGCAAGTTTCAAACTTTTGATCTCGTGTGTCTTACGTCTAACAGGCAGCAGTTGATTCTAGACGAGGCAGACACGCTACTCTCTATGGGATTCCGCGATGATATTGATGCAATCGTTTCCTTCCTTCCACGATCTCCCATTCGCCAAACTTTCCTCTTTAGTGCGACCATGTCGCGTGCTGTCCGGCAACTTGCGTCATGGATTCTGTCCCAAAATCACGCATTCATCGACGCTGCGCCACCAGAGCCGGATTCAACTCTACGTCGAAACGGCGGACCTAAGGCCCATACTAAACTCGCGGTGCCCTGTGACGACGAACTTACAACGCACGATCACATCGAACAGTTCTACACCCTGTGTCCAACGGCTTCCGACCAACTACCAACCCTACTGAAACTGCTGGCGCACGATCAGCTCACGCACGATTCAAGCTCAAAGGTGATCGTCTTCTGTCCCACTGTCCAAATGACGGAATTATTCTCGATACTGTTGCGTTCACTAGCGGAAGAAGTGCTACCTGACGACACCACAGAGATCGTGACGATGCATTCGAAAATGAAACAGCTGGATAGAGATCGGACCCGGGTATTGTTTCACAGGGCTGGAAAGACCCAAAACGGAAAACCGACCGTACTGGTCAGCTCAGACGTCAGCGCGAGAGGAATGGACTATCCTGGGGTGACGAGGGTCATTCAGATCGGTATCCCAAGCAAGGAGACCATGTATATCCATCGGATAGGGAGGATGGCCCGAGGCGTCGATTCCTTCGTACCTGGAAAAGGGAAGAAGGCTAACAAACCCATCGTGCGCGCCGACTTGTTGTTATTGCCTTGGGAAGCTGGCTACATGAATTGGCAACTGACTAGCCTCCCCATAAAGCCACTCTCGATTCCCGTTCTTGATAGCCAACTTGCATCTCTTTCCCCACAGTCATCCACCCTGACCACCGAGTTCTTGAAGTCCGCGCTCGCGGAGCTACACCGCCGTATCAACCCTGCTGACGTTCGGCGTACGGCTGCCTCTCTGCTAGGATATTACCTCCCCCTCACGCCTTCACTGCGATTGCAACCAGCTGCCGTTCTAGCAGGCATTTCTTCTTGGGCCTCTGAGTGTTTCAATGTCTCGATACCGGCTCTCACAAGGTTTCCGAGGAAGTTTACGGAGGCTTACGAGCAGAGTACCCAGTCGCAGAAGACGAAAGGTCTCTTCGTTGATGGTCTGAGGGTTGCTGGTTCTTCCTCGCTCGGAAGGCTCAAGTCCAAGAATCGTTCGGTTTGGGAGGGCGCGAATATGCGGAGGAAGAAGCCGAAGCGGTGGCATTGAAGATGGAAAGCAGTTGTGCGCGAATGACCACCCTCAGTTGGTTCTTGGCCGATTGTGCGTCGCACTTCAACGTTCAGATGACCTACCTCATGTCTCTGGGTTCATTAACGCCGTTTGGCCTGTAAAATCTTTGATATGTCCCGGCACAGTTACGATCAGCTACTTGCTTTCCATCGATTATCTTGGGAAATATGTTGCGACACACCACCATTGCTAGGGCGATCATTGCGGAAATATATGGGACCCGGGCTTCGATTCACCGTCCCAGATGTAGTGGGACGCATCTTCTCATATTCACGCACAGTGGGAATAAGCTGTTGCCCCTAATAGTACACGACTTTGTACTGGGACGGCTTTTACCCTCTTCAACTAACCCAATTCAGGCGATGCCCGCACGGGCGTGGCTCCGTTGCTAATGGCACGCTCCCTCGTCCGCGCCCTCAATGCTTCTTCGCTGACCATGACATCTTCTGGGTGCGGCGGCTTGAAGGACTTCAACTGTTCTTCCAGTTGTTCCTCAAGCACGGAGGCGCCACACGCAGCAGCAACGAAGCCAAGGAACGGCGGCGATGGATTCAACGGCCGAGAACAAAATTCAGGGTGGGGCTGAAGCCCCACGAAGAACGGGTGATCCCTGAGTTCCAAAATCTGCATTCGCTCGCCGCGCTCGTCTTTTCCCACAAACGTGAGTCCCGATGCCTCGAGACGCGCGACTTCCGCGGGATTCACTTCATAACGGTGACGGTGTCGTTCCCACGCCTTGTCTGCGTTGCCATAGAGCTTGCGTGCTTTGGACCACGTCGACGTCGAAGGATGGATGCCATTGGCGGTTGGGTGACCTTGGCCGGTACCGTCTGCGATGGGAGTAGACGGAGATTCAGAGGGAGACGTCTCTTGATCGGTAATATTAGCGCAAGGTTGGAAAACCGTCGGACGTAGGCCAAGACGCATCGTTCCTCCCATGTGCGTGCGCGATATTTCAGGCATGAAGACGATGAAAGGATGGGCTGCATCAGGTTGGAACTCGGCCGACGTCGCGTCTGCATCCTCGGGTCAACAGAAGCCATAAAGTCAGGGTATTGATCGAGAGAGGTCGGGGCTCACCGTCCACGCCAAGCACATTCCTCGCCCACTCCAATACAGCCATTTGGAACCCAAGACATATTCCCAAGAATGGTATTTTCTGTTCGCGCGCCCATTTAATTGCGATGATCATACCCTCTGTTCCACGCTGTCCAAAACCTCCGGGGACGAGAATGCCCCTTGACCAACGGCCTCAGCGCAGTTTCTCAGAAAAAGCCAGAGGACATACCCGGCACCCACGACACTGAGCCATGCGTCATGGTACTTTGCAGGATCGGACACCTGTGTACGGGCTTCGAGGTCCGAAGACTCCACCCACTATGTTTTCTCCAATTAGCATATAATTATGCAATCCGAAAGGCTTAACGAGCCTCAATGATAAGCCCGTGCTTGACGCGAAACGCGGAGTGCTCAAGGGCTTTTATGACAGACATGTACGAGTCCTTGAGGTCAGTATATTTCCCAACCAGGACGATCTTGACCTGGTCAAAGAGACGGTCTTGGCTGTTGTGGTGATGAGGGGAGGGAATGGTGCCCGAGACAAGGATGACGTCAAGACACACTTTTTTATCATACTTCTCCATTTGAAGCCGAGAGATAAACCTTTGGATATCATCTCCTCTGAAATATTGACAGCCGGGAGGTTCAGCCGCTTGCGAAGATACTCAACGATTCCTTGGGCCTGGAGCAGCAGCGGGACGTGATACACGGAAGTCACATCGTGCACACCGACTACTTGCTCAGACGCAACATGACAAAACATAGAGATCTTCTCCTTGGCCGCTTTTTCCAACGGCTTGGGTGTAAGCAATCGGCAGGCGATCTATAATATGCAGGTTTGGCTGAATACGTTAAAATCCTCACAGAAAATACGACCCACTAGATCAGGAAGTAATCCCAGCCCTCGCAAAGCATGGACGGTCGTCTGTGTAGGCTTAGTCTTCTGCTCGCCATGCATATCTGGTACAAGCGAGACGTGTATAAGGGCAAAGTTATCGTGCCCAACTCGAAACTGGAACTGCCGCATGGCCTCAACGAAGGGGGCGGATTCTATGTCTCCGACGGTTCCTCCGAGCTAAGGGACTTGAGGTATTTTCGTTCAAGAAAGCGATCGCGCGTACCTCTACAATACAAAGGTCTGGCTCCTCGCCAGAATTATCGACTGGGATTTTCGAGACACGGTCTATCCAGTCTTGGATAGCATTCGTGACATGGGGTACGATCTACCGAGCAGCCCGTCAGGCCCTCATATACGCTGATGGCAAAAACGCTCCCACCTGGACCGTCTTTCCAAGATACTCGCCTCTTCTCTGTGCTAAAGCTCAACACGGCAAAATGAACCACTTGGACGCAAACAAACCTCCTTATCGATCACTTCTTGATAGATCTTACCGGTAGTTATGTTGTTATCTCTCGATAGTGTGATATCCAGATAGCGTTCGTAGTTTCCCAAATCCAGATCCACCTCACCGCCATCATTCAAAACATATACCTCACCTAGTGAGGATACTTAGGAACCATACTAAAATACGTCGTTTGTCACGATCTCACCGTGCTCGGTGGGTCGCATAGTACCGGCATCTATGTTCATATAAGGGTCTATCTTGATTGCTGTGACCTTGAGGCCAGCCGTTTTCAGGAGCAGGCCGGTCGAAGAGGCTACGAGCCGAACGAGATGAACATTGATCTATGGGCACGGAAGACGTTACATCGCACCAATGACGCCCTTGCCGATCCCACTGACCACGCCTCCAGAAACGAGGATGAACTTTATCATTACCTATCGCAGGAGAAAAAATGTGACGAGGCAAAGGTCATTTGTCAAGCCAACCTTTAAGCGAACCCCGGAAAGCTTAGTCAGCTCGGAAGGCGCGTACCCATGACTTGGGAACGGGGAACAGCCGCATCGATGTGCATATCGATGCACGTTGCTAATCTCCCTCCTTCCTGATCAGTGTCCGTGTGTATGTACTGCTTCCTATTTCCAACGTAACGTTCTCATGGGCATACATATCTCCTCGGATTCAACACGGTGAGATCAGGACAAGGCAGAGACATCAACTTGGGCCGGCATATCACCGCCGCCCAGGATAGCACCGATCAAATTCTGGGCGGCGTATGTTGCCATATGCTTCCGTGTCTCCAGAGTCGCACTCCCAATGTGTGGAATGATAACACATCTGCAGTGTTTCGGAGAATGAGCCGAACGTAGATCATCATCAACGCCTCGGCTTACTTTGGCTCCTTGACTAGCGGGTGGTCTTTCGGCACATTCGGCTCGCCCTCCACAACATCAAGCCCTGCGCCCCAGATCCATCCCTCTCGGAGCGCCTTCGCGAGCGCATCTGAGTCCACCAGCGTCCCTCTGCTCGCGTTCACGAGAACACTGGTCTTCTTCATTTTCTTCAACAAGTCTTCATTGACAATGTGATACGTCCCTGAACCACCCGGCGCGAGAACAATCAAAACATCACTGTCGCGAGCCAGTTCTTCTAGGTCCACCTTCGAGACCGTCTTTAGGTTGTACTTTGCTTGCAGTTCTGCGTCACGCTGTTGGTTCGGTGGGGAAGAGGGATTCGATGAATACAGGCAATGCGTGATGCCAAATGGCACTAGTCGTGACAAGGTTGCTTGAGCTATCCGGCCAAATCCGATGAAACCAACTTTGCGCATGGGAGAAAGTACTGTCGTGCTCAGCTGTGGTCCGCAAAGCCCGAAGGGAGCCCACGAGAAGTTTGGCCACTGCCAGTGGACGTCATCAGTTAGTATGTCCCGAATGCATGGTCATTCGAATTGAACCACATACCCCTCCATTTTGCACGAGGGAGTACCCTACTCCACCATTCCTTCCTGCCATCAGTACCAACATCACAGATAGATCGGCAACTACATGACAGGCTTAAGAGTGCGAAATTATACCAGTAGGCCCAACTTACCTGCATCAGTCAGAACGTCAGGGGTATAACCGACCTTGAGTCCCCTTTCCGCGGCTCCCTTGAGGTCAATATGTTCTGTGCAGCCAGCCCACGGGCGGGAGTAGGATGGGAAATCGTGTCATGACGAAAGAGTAATCTCACCATAACCAACAGACATCGTCGACACGACTCGAAGGGAAGAACCAGCTAGAAGCCACAAGTCAAATCAGGCTCAAATCCCTTTGGAGTGCTTGTCGTGACCGACCCTTGTCCAGGAGCTCCGAGTCGACCTGAGAACGGAGTCAAACATGCACGGGAGAAGAATCAGTCCTTGAAGGACGTACTTTGTCTGTGAGCATGACGATTACCCCAGTTGCACCAGGGATATTCTCCAAAAGCCATTTCCTATCGCATACACGGTCCTCCGGCCAGACAACCAGCTAGCCGCTATGTTGGACCAGCCCAAATAGCATCCCGAGGTGCGCGAACATACCTCTAGTTCGCGCCTACTCTCCAAAAGTGGCATTACATCGGGGCCAAGGTTGCGGCAAACGACGACCTTGTAGCGCGGACTGCTGAGATTAGAGACGACCGAGGTTGGTCGCGCTGCTGGAGAATGATTGGAAGCGAATGTCCCAGATCGTGCCATCGTTTCCGGTAGTGCTATCTATCGGAATGGCCGGGTATATGTTATTCGCGCTGCGGCTGTAGTGAATTCTAGAGAGACCTTGGTTCTATCATTGTACCTGATCAGCGGGACCGATGGCTCTCCGGGGTCCGGCGGCAACCGGACTGGTTGCGGGAGTGGGCCAGTCACATTATGGACACCACACAGCCCGTGATACGACCATATTAGATTGTTTCTCGAGACAGTCTGTACATCCAGTCGACCACACCACTATTCACCAACAGCGTTATCGTCCATGACTGCGTCTGCTTCAGGTGAATCTTCAGATTGTTCAACTCCAATGCTACCTGCAGGCCTCCAGACGCTCCCGATTGTGGCTTTCCAGAGCCGAACACGACCGTCATTGCCAGCTGACGAGAGAACAGTACTGAGGTGATATCAGTAACTCAAGAAGGCAAACCATGCCGTAGCAATCATACCCTGTTATATTCCATTCTACCCGGCCAACCGCCGACCTGCAATGGGCGATCAACACGGCGCGCTGGGAGAAATGAAATAGACAAACTTGTGGTGATCAAAGTCTGCAACTACCGTTCCTGTCCATCTCGGTTCTCCCTCCGCCTCGGTATCATCGGTTTCTTCAGCTGGTTTCACTCTCCAGATTCTCACATGGCCATCTCTTCCTCCAGTTGCGAGGAGATGGTATGATCGCCCGCAGGATGGCGCCCACGCAACAGAGGTGATTGCATATGGTGTTGGTGCTTCCCCATCACCAGACGGTCCAGTCCCTGAATTAGTCTCCGATGGCTTGAGGGCCCCAGAGGGAGTTGGATCGAGCGTCAGTAGCGTTGTCGGTCGGCGAGAGGGTGATACTTGTATTATCTACAAAGGTTCAACAACGAATTCAAACTATGGCAGGATTGGAAGAAGTTGCGTACTTTGACAGTTCCAGAGGTACCACAACCGGCCACAAGGACTTCACCCCAATATCTCTCTTTACACCACGATACACACCATCCACCATCAGCTTCTCGGTTGCCCAATCCAGGTTTCTGTTGCATTGGAACTTGTGTTTGTTGTAGTGCCTGGGCAACCAGAGACGCAGATGCACCCTCGAGTGTTGCACTAGTTTGTGTGGGCGTCGCAAATGCGACAGAAAGGGACGAAGGAGAAGACATTGACGGAAGTGCTGTGACATCCACCTCCTCGCAGAGATGCCAGGTAGCCAACGACGATTGTTCTAAACATTCATATATCCGAAGGTGGTTGTCAGAGGAGACCGTTGCCTGCGCAAAGGTTGAGATAGAGGAACAGCGTCAAATTCACGTTAATACAGACCAATTTCAATCCAAAATGGTGCGGTGCAAATTCCACCGCCCTTACTGTGCCACGCGCATCAAGCAAGACCACTCTTTCTACCCATCTTGACGAAGAGCTACCACCGGAGACTGCTGTCTGCGCATGCATGGATCCGTTGGATTGGACGTCACCACCAACTGTAAAGGAGGTCTGTTCCCAGATTTTGACGGTCCGATCGAACGACGCTGACGCAAGGATCGTGCCGAACTCTGGGTGGGCCCAGCTCAGTCTCGAGACAGCAGCATCATGTGCCTATACAAAAGAGCGATGAACACGCCGTACTCGATGTCATAAAGAAGTGACATAACCTTCCATTCGTCTTCTACGCTCCAACTCCCTTCAGTTTCATCTAGCTGCCAAATTTTGATTCTGAAATCGGTTGGGAGTGGCTGAAACGCGTCTTCATCAAGGCTTACCGTTGATCGAGGCTGCAGGTAGCGAGACGAAGGCCATAGTAGTCATAGGACAGATCCGTCACGAGATCATCGTGCGCGCTCTGTATAAGGCCAGTCTGGATCATCGCGAGCGACAAGGCGAGGCAATAGCGACCGGTGCGGAGGTGCCTCGGAGGACTGAACCAGATTTCCGTGACTTCGCGCGGTAGAGGTGCTCAGAATGCGAACAATACACGTGTAGTGCCATAATTGGAAGGCAAGAGCCTGTAAAATCAACAAGGATAAACAACCATGCATTCCTCCGAGCCACACCAAAATTCATCTCATAGACAATGATAATGCTGTACAAGTGAACCTTAAGCTATGTGTACACCTTGATCTGAGCTCTTGTTACTTCTCGACTTTACTTGCCTTGTACCACTGACCTCCGAGTATATCAGCCCTTTGCCTTTCGTCAGAGGAAGATGCGAAACATGCCCAAAGCGGGTTGTTTCGCGATATATCCGTCGAATGCCGCTTTTAACAGCAGATTGGATGACGCTGGGAGGAGAAACTGCTGAATTATGGGAATGACGGTCGGAACTCGACACCGAGCTTCATCTCCGAGGAAGGTCAGAGGTGATTGGTCCTACCTAGGGGACTGATGAATTCGTCCGGTAAATCGCATCCAGGTATTATTTTTGGTACAATGCTTCTAGGTTGACGAACTACATAAAGTCTTGGCATCCCATCCCTCCCACATACAAGATGGCCTCCAAGTCATTGCTTGCTCTTGCCCTTTCTGCTGCCGCCGTTAGCGCGCAGACTTTCCGACCTTTGAAATTCGCCGGTGTCAACATTCCAGGCTTTGGCATGTTATGTATTGCACGCGAGTCGAGCACCATCTAATGATCCCGCAGATTTCGGGTGCGTCACAGATGGAACTTGCAATGTCTCCCAGGCTTGCCCTCCCCTCACACAACTAGGCTGTGAGATATTTTTTTGCATGCCACATCCCGGATTTATGTTCACGAATGTGTGTAGGTGCCGATGGCCTTGGTCAGATGCAACACTTCGCCAAGGACGACGGCTACAACCTATTCCGTCTCCCCGTCGGCTGGCAGTATCTCACGTACAATCAGAGCACTGGTGTACTCAACGAGACCCAATTCGCCAACTACAACATGCTCGTCGATACATGTTTGGGTACTAGTGCATACTGTGTAATCGACATCCATAACTACGCGCGGTATGATGGCGAGGTGGGTCCTCTTCCTGTGATATGGTCCTTGGTCTGAAATATACTTGTCCTCAGATCATCGGTCAGGGTGGCCCAAGTAACGAGATCTTTGCTGAGCTCTGGTACAACATCGCCAACTACTGGAAGAACGAGAGCCGCATCATCTTTGGAGTGTAAGTTGCGTGAAATACGTTTGAAGTTTGCTGACAAATCGCAGTATGAATGAACCCCATGATATTCCTGTGAGTCTGCTCCAACTGAAGATTTTTAACAAAACTCAATGGGTGTGGGCAGAACATCACAACGTGGGCTGGATCTGTTCAGGCCGTAGTGACTGCGATTCGTTCCACGGGTGCTATATCGCAAATGATCCTTCTTCCCGGTAACAACTATACGTCCGCCCAGACCTTTGTATCGAGCGGTTCTGCTGCGGCCCTGAATATGGTGAGAAACCCTGAAGGGACCACTACCAACCTCGTGATGGATGTCCACAAGTACCTCGACTATGACAACTCGTAAGTACATTCCTGAACCTGCTTTCCTTGTCGTTGATTCAGTATAATACCAGCGGAACCCACGTGGAATGCGTGACAAACAACATTGAGAGCTCTTGGTATCCTCTGTCCACCTGGCTTCGCGAGAACGGACGGCAGGCACTGAATACTGAAACTGGCGGAGGTAACGTCGACTCTTGTGTCGGCTACCTTTCCCAACAGATAGGCTACCAGGCTGCCAACTCTGACGGTCAGTCCTCCAACTGTACAATGGTTTATCCATGAGCACTGAACGTGCTGCACTACAGTCATCCTCGGCTACGTTGGTTGGGCTGCAGGTTCGTTGGGGACAGACTACATCCTCAGTGAGACCCCCTACTATAATGGTACCGGCTGGAATGACACCCTGACTGTGTCGATGGCGTTGTCGCCCATGACGAACATGCTTGTCTCCTCTGTTGTATGACTGGGTGTCGCTTGGTTGCGTAGTCCGGACATGTTAGTGTGTGTTCATTCTGAAATTGGGTGGCTTGCTGAGGGGTTTTCCCGACGTTAATGTACGCCTGTGCAAGGTCTACTCGCACACGAAACAAAGCTGGACTGAAAGCGTACACATGTTACCTGCGTTTACGTTATGCAAGATGGAGGCAGTCACCCGTGGTACCTGGGAGCAGACTCACTGCGGCAATGATCATTTCAGATGCTGCGGATCAGCGAAATGAAGTACGAAACTGAAAGCGCGGCCGAATAAGTTGGACCAAAATCAGATACCTCGTGAAGCCACTCACTAGTCTGCGAACATAGAACGCCCACTTCCGACTTCCAGATCCCACTCACCTTACCGTCGGGGACCCACTGATGTCATGATCCAAAACCTCATCGGGCATCTTAGTCGCGCGCAATATCATATCCTTGCCGGGCCAATTCTTGGTGGACGACCACTGTCCAGCGGATCATGGTGGAGAATGAAGAACGATGCATATGTCATGAAAGTAAAGTAATCGAATTCCTCGAGGTAATTCCGAGCTCTAGAACCGCCCCGTTCATGAGCGTGTGTTATGTACTAAAGGGAGCCCACTGGCAGGACCTATCGTCATGGCAAAAATGTCGAGTCCGGGAGATCATTAGACGCTCGCGCGCGCGTTTTGTTATGTCTCGCAGCCTGCGGGGCAAGCGGAATAGCATGAGGCACGCGGTTGAGGTAGTAGGGATGGGGCTGCACCTCTGTTTATAGAGAGAACAGGATTGTCAGTAGCATCACGGCGAGAGCGATATGCTATCGATTCGGGCCTATCAGCAGAAACCACTGGCACAAATTACCCGGGTCCTGGCCCATGGCTCATGCACTGAAAATACGATCGGATGACCTGTCATCGAAACGTGTCACCCAAGCAAACGCCCCCTCTGTCACTGCACGCGGGAGAGTCATCAAGCAATAAGTATTACTTACGGTCTTGCGGATAGTTCGGAGTGGATGTGATGTACGGCCTTTCACGCATATCTTAGGCGATCGTGCCACCATTGTGGCTTCCCTCGAAAGACCCGCGATCATCGTATCATGGCAGGTGGTACTGATGAAACGGGTTTGTGGTATGTTTTTTATCACCATCCCTCCGTGATGACGAACTACATAAAGCCTTCCCTGGCATCCCTTCAAATCCAACGACGCTCGGTCATACAACAGGGGAGACAAGCTTGTCTGCCACCGGCGACAGTGCCTTCGACACAGTCAGGGTATCTTTCCAGCCGGTGCTATCGTAGGAAGGGGTCTGACTGAGGACGTAGTCTGTTGCAAAGGAGCCTGCGGCCCAACCAACGTAGCCGAGGATGACTGCAGTGCAGCACGTTTAGCGCTCGTAGAAAAGCCACCGTACAGTCGGAATTACTGACCGTCAGAGTTGGCAGCTTGACAGCTGATCTGTTGGGAGAGGTAACCGACACACGAGTCAGCGTTACCTCCGCCAGTTTCAGTGTTCAGTGCCTGCCGTCCGTTCTCGCGAAGCCAGGTGGACAGAGGATACCAAGAGCTCTCAATGTTGTTCGTCACGCATTCCTCGTGGGTTCCACTGGTATTATACTGAACCAATGACAAGGAAAACAGGTTCAGGAATGTGCTTACGAGTTGTCATAGTCGAGGTACTTGTGAACGTCCATCACGAGGTTGGTGATGGTCCCATCAGAGTTTCTCACCGTGCCGAGCGCAGCAGCAGAACCACTCGAAACAAAGGTCTGGGCGGATGCGTAGTCGGTACCGGGAAGAAGGATCGTTTGGGATGTAGCACCCGTGGAACGAATCGCAGTCACTGCGGCCTGAACGGATCCAGCCCACGTCGTGATGTTCTGCCCACACCCGTTGAGTTTTATTAGAAGCATTCAGTTGAAATATACTTGCGGGGATATCGTGAGGCTCGTTCATGCTGCGATTTGTAAGCCAACAGGAACGAACATGGTTCAGACAACCTACAGTCCAAAGATGATTCGGCTCTCGTTCTTCCAGTAGTTGGCAATGTTGGACCAGAGCCCAGCAAAGATCTCGTTGCTTGGGCCGCCCTGACCGATGATCTAGGAATAAGCATGTTTCAGACCAAGGACGATAGAACAGGAACAGGACCCACCTCGCCATCATACCGCGCGTAGTTATGGATGTCGATTACACAGTACGCACCAGTACCCAAACATGCATTGACGAGCATGTTGTAGTTGGCAAATTGGGTCTCGTTGAGTACACCAGTCATCTGGTTGTACGTGAGATACTGCCAGCCGACGGGGAGACGGAATAGGTTGTAGTCGTCGTCCTTGACGAAGTGTTGCATCTGACCAAGGCCATCGGCACCTACACACATGCGTGAACAATGAGCGAAGATGCGCCACACAAAAAATAATCTCACAGCCTAGTTGTGTGAGGGGTGGGCAAGCGTGAGTGGCGTCACAAGTCCCATCTGTGCCGCATCCGAAATCTGCGGGGACCATTAGACGGAGCTCGGCTCGCGTGCAACACATAACATGCCAAATCCTGCGATGTTGACACCGGCGAACTTCAAAGTCTGCGCGCCGACGGAAGCAGCTGAAAGGACGAGAGCGAACAATGACTTGGAAGCCATCTTGTGTATGGGAGGGAGGGACGCCAGGGAAAGCTTTATGTAGTTCGCCATCCCGGCGGCATTGAGGTAAAATAATGTCTGGAAGCAATTCACCAGATGAATTCATCGTCCCATAGTAACCCAAGGTACTCACAGACGAGTCGCGGAAGTCTCGTCGGAGTGCGCTTGGTGTTGTTAGTACGAAACCGTTCACGTCGTCAGGACCTAGGTATGACGTTCATGAGGGGCCACTGGCGTTTCCATGAGAGCACTTTAAGCGACAAAGTAGGGGTGATGGCAACCAGGTCAATGTTACAAGGTGAAAACCTTTGAGAGAGATAACTAAAGCTTAAACCAAGGTGTTTGAGCGTGCAAACTGGGCATCGCATTTCCCATGCCAGTGTGTCCACTAGTTTGACCTCGCAGTACCAGCCGCAGCATCTGAAACTTCAGGCTGCAACGATCAAATATTCTTCCAAAAAGTGACGAGAACGAGTGACTCCCGGTCCTCGGTCGTATCGAACCGCCTTGCTTCACGTGGCGTGTTCCCCGGTCCTGAGCGCCGATGATCTGCGAGCTGTATCATAGCCTTATATAACCGTTGCACATGGCTATACCTAGCGAACGACCTGCACGACGATGCTTCCCCTTGGCAATATGAGAATGTGGCGACATGCAGTGGCTATGGGGACGCTGCAGACGTACCTGACGTACCCTGTTACAGATGCTAAAGTTCAAGAGTCCCGATCCATGGGGATTCAGCGAGCCACTGAGACTCGGATCCGACACTGAACAGTTGCAACCAAAGTTAGTAGCCAAGATATAGTAGCTTAGTCAGCAACCCCGCCGCTGCGCCGGGCGCTAGATGTGGAGTGCAACCACGATACATTGACGACTCTCCCCTCTCCAATGGTCAGTTAGAAGAAGAAAAAGCCTACACAAGAATATTGTTGAAAGTTGGCAATAATCAGCGCAATTGGAAAAAAGGCTGATCCGATCACGAGGCATCACCGAGTTAGATTATAGATAACTCTCACCGAATCCAATGGCATTGGATCTACCATTTACACTGCAGCTCTATGCCGAGCTACCAGGTAGGATTTCATTCCACCCGCCAGGAGTCCCTCTCGACATACCCTCGTGTTCAGGTCACGAAGATCGCGCTTGGCAAATCGCTTGGAACCCAGTCAAACCTTTGCTGGCCTCGTGTTCGGCAGATAAGACAGTGCGGTTGTACGGCTACCGCAAGGACCCATATGACCCATCCAAGCTTTCCTTTTCGCATCTGACGACGATCCAGACGGGGCACACCAGAACGGTCCGAAGCGTTGCATGGGCACCGTCGGGCAAGACGCTCGTGACAGGATCCTTTGACGCCAACATCGGCATATGGGAAAGACGCGAGGCCTCAGAGGACGACGACGATCCGTCTGAGTCTGAAGAATGGGAATGCGTCGCGTTGTTGGAGGGACACGAAACGGAATGCAAGAGTGTCGCGTACTCGGGGACGGGAACGTTGCTTGCAACGTGTAGCAGAGACAAGACAGTATGGGTCTGGGAAGGTGATATACGAGTTCAACCGCGGTATTTATGCCATCGACTGATTTCGCTGCTCCCCAGTTAAGCCAGATGCGGATTTCGAATGCATGGGCGTCATGATGGAACACAATCAGGATGTCAAATGTGTCTCGTGGCATCCTACAGAGGAGGTGGTTCTCGCTCTCGTAAAATGTTGACTCGACGCTGATTTCATTTCTGAGGATAGATTCTTGCATCGGCATCCTACGACGATACGGTCAAGCTTTACATCGACGATCCGTCCGAAGATTGGTTTTGTTTCGCTACGTTATCCGGTCACGCAGGTACGGTGTGGTCTGTTGTATGGGCGCCTCGCGGCGATTACCTGGCCTCTTCCTCCGACGATCTCACAATCCGAATCTGGAGGCGGACTGCTGAACACGCATGGGAATTTGCCCATCAGCTGAAGGGCCATACGAGAAGCATATACTCGATAAGCTGGGGAACCGGGAAAGGCGATAACCTCGGATGGATTGCGAGCACGGGCAGTGATGGCAAAATAAATGTTTGGGAAATATCGGTGCGTTATACATTCGGTCGGATGAAAGCCGATCGCCTCTGAGCCTGATCCATTAAAGGAGTCTCCCCGACGAGATGCTACGCGCGCTACGCTGTCATCGAGACTGATCGCATCCGTCTCATCTGCCCATGGCATTTACGATGTAAATTCAGTACGATGGTGTCCTCGCTCCGGGTTTGAGGATCTACTCTCTACCACGGCGGATGATGGTTCTGTTAGAATATGGAAATTGACACCAGTCGTATCATAAACAAAACTCTGGGATAGGTAGAGCAGTGCTACTGGATGTACATAACGAGTCACCGAAATTCTTGCTTAGACTTGTACTGACTCTGGAACCCAAATCAACCCAGACAACAACGACCCAAACTGACTATTTTACTGCTATGTTTGCCGGTGCCGCCACCAGATCTGATTAATGATTACTATGGAGCACAACGCTCATGTATCATACGATAAATTGGAACGGGGAACCGAGGTACTAAAGGAAGAGAGTGGAGAGCTGCAATTTCATTGATACCCTATCATCATATCATTGATCTGTTGATTGGGTCAAAAACTTCTTTCGAATGGTTGCTACCGGCCAATCCTAACATTGACACCCCGGGGTGGATGAGGGTGATAAAGGTCAGATCGAAGTCAACAATGCACCCATTCCAAGGCTTTGTAACCTTCAGTTTGCTGTTGCTCGAGTTCCGAAGATGAGTGGTGCTGTTGATATAATCTTGGACCAAGCGGATGACGATGGATGTTATGGCTCCTTCATCGCTTCCGAAGAATTTCGATGGGCCACGAGATCCGTGTCTCCTCAGGTGCCAAGACCAGCGATTTTTCTATCGCATGTGCAAGCGTGAAATTTGTCAATCTACATCATAGATTAGCTAGCGTACAAAAGTAGCTTACGTCCGAGTCACTGCCTTTTAACTTTTCACTTGGTGCGATGGCGATCCTCGGTCTACAACCTTGCTCCGAGCCAACGAAACCCGCTCATTTCGACATAGAAAAGGTGGTCAGGCCCAATATTCTTGCGCTGCACCCATATCGCTGCGCTCGGGACGACTACCAAAATGGAATCCTGCTAGACGCAAACGAAAACGCCCTCGGACACTCCATAGAATCATCATCTGCCCAGATACCCCCAGAGTTGCAGGGCACGTTGGGTGCAAACCTGAACCGATACCCAGACCCGTCTTTCGATGAAATAAAATCGCGCATCGCGACGCTACGAGGGCTTCCAAGCGCGAAACACGTTTTCCTCGGGGTTGGCTCGGACGAGGTGATCGACTTGATCATGCGCGTCTGCCTCACTCCTGCACACGATAAAATTTTGATTACCCCTCCAACATATGGGATGTATGCAGTTTGTGCTCAGGTGAACGATGTCAGCATTGTTCGGTGCGATCTCAACCTAAGCGGGGGCGAGGGGGAAGGCGGAGAAACG
>JBBPKY010000130.1:0-43779 GCA_038089495.1 Xerocomellus dryophilus
GAGTGTATATCTGCGAAGTCGATAAAGTCCTCCATGACACCCCACAATCATACATCACGAGTGCTACGAGATTGACAACCATCGCTCGTCAGATGGAAATAGCTGATAATATACCAACGATCTGGCTATGCAGTAAGGTAAAGGGAACGGACGTACAGCTCATTTAGAGCGCCTACACTAGACTGATTCCCTAGATCGCAAGATCAAGTAGATGGAGAGGAGTCTGAATCTAAGCAGCAAAGCTTCCGACGGGATCACCAAATATAGCCTGAAAGAAGTCGACGAACAAAACGGGTAAAGGGCTATGTCCTTTGCCTTTTGGAAGGTGAGGGTGACATAGCTCCAGGGGGACTGGCCATGCGCTTCAACGGACAGGATGCCCCCTCGATGAACACAGATGGAGTAATTGCTATCGCAAAGGAAGCGACGGGCCCTGGCAAAGAGCGGGCACCACTTGGAACTGGGTGCTCCTCTATCGTCGTATGTGGACCGTCGAGTATGCTCGGGAGGGCATCTGCATCTTCTGTGTCAACTGGCATCTCCTCCTCTTTTCGAGGCGTTTTCTTAGCTTTCTTGCGGGTGCTCTTGGGTGTTCGCGTGTTCTTGACGGTTTCATCCCCGCTCTCCACGATGCGACATATTTCTACCGCTACTGGGGCCTTCAGCAGGATGTCAATCCAGATCTTGAAGAGGTATCAGTACCGTGTAAACAGCACACGTGATATGCGTACCCGTTGGTTCTCTTGAAGAGTATCTCCGGGGCCCTTGACCTCCACGAATTTGCAAGTCTGCTTTTCAGTGTTCCATAGGAATAAGTCTGGACCACCAGATGTCCCAAACGTATAGCTTTCGCAGAGAACGCGACAAATGACAGAGAGTGCTTTCCCGCCGATGCACTGTTTAATGCCCATCGATGAGCTGATGTGGTCATCCGGAATTTTGGGCAAATTTACCGTTACAATGTCGACAAGGTCTTCGCTACTAAACAGATCCCACCGAACACCGACGCACCATGTCCCACTGGCTCTGTGCTTGTCGTCGACGGCTCGGACGAGATCGGCGCCTTTCCCAGCTTCGATGGCAGTGAGTCGCCTTTCCATGGAATCTTTCCGTGCGTAATAAAAAGAGTCCTCCGCAATATCGAGGGGGGCAGTTTGGTAAGGCGTCTCAAATGCGCCAGGAATTGATTCAAAAATGACATCCCAAAAAAGGAGGCCAAACAACATGGCGATAACCCGAGTTTCACAGTGGACGCTAGATGGATAATGATCAGGCAGCGTGGAGATATCATGAGTGAAGATGCGAACCCCTTGAACCCTTCTTCCTCATAACGTTGGAGGGCGAGAGCTTCGACAGTCAATTCCTCGCCATTCCTCCCCAACCAGTGACTCTTTCCTTTCGGTATATCTGACTGTCCCAAGGTGAGAAACTCTTGCAAATACATCGATATGGTAGCCTCACCGGTGACTTGCGGCGAGAGGGCGGTGCCGCACTTGAGCTGGGCTCAGGTTTCACGGAGGTAGTCACATGTGAATAATAACGTTTGATATCTTGGTTTCCCTGCTGTGATGCATCGATGTACCTGCCTGTCCGGTCGAGCTTCAGGCTGGCTGCTCGATGTCTGAGGCGGGCACCTTCGAATACCACTTCGTCGGCGTCCGCAAGGATACCATGACATGTATGTCGTTCTTTGACAGGTATCTTTAGTTTGTTTTCAAGCCTCCTGAGGCGCCTCTGAAGCTTTGGCCGGTAGACTGACCACTTTTAGCACTCGCAAATCCATCCACGCTATAAATCTTACCGATATGTGTGTCTGGATCTATAAGAGCCTCCATAACCGCATCCAACACTCGTTCCGTGGTTTCCTCGTCCTTTGGAAAATAGGTCGAGAGAATCAGTGCTCGCCGTTCATACCACCTGCCACGTTGCCCCCTTCGCCACCGCTTCTGTGCTAGAAGGGCTTCCAGAACTTCTAGTTCTCGTTCGTGCTCCCCAAGGATACCGAGCGCAGCACTACCTTTGCAAATAATTCGTGTGAGAACGTGCCCTGCAATAAACATTCAGGTATCAAGAGAGGGCGGCCACTAATGAAGCAAACCGTAATGGAACCGCTCTAATCCGCCTGCTCGACCATCCTCTTCGGCTCTAGTCTTCACGAGATCCAGCCAGCGGTGATACACTCGCTCAAAAATATCCTTTACCATGCGTGCACCCCGTGCGCGAATATTATCGGGCTTGGCGTCGGATATCGTGTCTTCATCTGCGATGTCCTCCCCTTCTCTGTTGCCATTTGGGTTTCCGGGAGTGACGGATGTTGGTAAGAATCTGGCGACAGGAGTTTTGCTCCTAGCCTCCCTGCCACCTAAAAGAGGTACATTCCCAGCAAGCAGCGCGTCCACTTGTCCTTCGAGAATGAGCACTTCCTCGTATTCAAGAAGAGCTTGGCGAGAGGGCCAAACATCCTTGGTGCGTTCATACTCGTACCCAGGGTATGCTCGTTTGCCAAAGCGGGTCAAAAGCGCTGCAACGAGTATACCAGGAGTATATTGAGTTCTGGAAGGAACACATGGGCGTATGTCACACGAATCGAATGACGGCAACTTACATGCGAAAGTATACGAGGTTTACTCGATGTATCACACCGAAAAACTCTTCGTCAACTCGCACGCACCTGACTTTGAAACAGGTTGAGTCACAACCACCCTAACTCCGGGGCGCATACCTATGTAGCCGAGGACAATCTCCTTAAGCCTGTCTTGCTGAGGCTTTAACTTGCCAAATGACAGTTTAGTTTGGTGGTAACCACGACCTTTGGATGGTGTGACACCGTCCCTGGAGGCAAAGCTTGTTAATGTTGATTGTGAAGATGATGCACCAAGGACGTCTTTGATGAGGTCGTCTTTCTGCGGGGCTGCACTCAGTTGGATATTGTTTGACAAAAGGAAGCCCACCTTCTGGTTTGTTTTGAGTTTCAGCTGTTTAGCAACAGCTTTGAGTTCGTCTAGTCGCAAGCACTCTAGAAGACTCTTCAAATCCATTTCCCGTTCGCTCCTGGCTAACGCGAGGGGTCTGTTTTCTGAGAGTTCCGAGAATTCTGCGTCTACTGACGCCGGCTCGTCTTGCTCTGTCTGAAGATTCGCGGCACTCTCGTCCATCAAGAGGTCGACAATTTCTTGTTCCTCTAGCTCTTCCTTCTTGACGACATCGGGTGGTTTGGGACCCAGTTGGCAAAGTTCGTCGATCGCGGCCACTATGGCCGAAACGGAACCAAGTTCGCTTTCATACTTCAATGTATCGAGGCGATGCCAGGTTTCCTGCTTTCTCAGGAGTAACTTCACCATAAGGAACCGTGCGTTATCTTGCCAGAGTTAAAAAGGTCGGTCGGAGTAGGAGATGGATCAACGTACAGGAGAGATGAGCAAAAACAGTCAGGAGCGCGACCTCCTCGTCGTCGAGCAGATGCTTCTCCTCCTTGATCACGGTACCAACCATGTCTGAGAGGATGTGAGTGCAACCCGCAGAGTCACGAGGGGAATGAGCACCTTCAAAAACGCGTACGTATGTACTGACACTCTGGTCTCCATCTGATCGACTCGCCTCGTCTGTTTTAGCGCTCGACGGCCCTGGCACCGATTGAACGAGTGTCTGCAAGACTGCATTTGCCTGCGCGTCCGTGTCGTCTTCGCTCCAGACTTCACCACCTGAGAACACGAGCGCGTTGACCGAGACCGCAGATGACATGACGGGCATTCATATCCAACCCTACGCTAGGGCTTCGTTCACATGTCGCGATCACGTGACCGCGATACATAGCGGGTTAATATCCTCTTCGCAGCCTCTCGTTCTCTTCTTTTAACCTCCTGTTTTCCGCCTTCAACTCCCGGATTTCTCCATTCCACTCTTCCATTATTTCTCTGAGCTCCCGCTTCCACCCTCTACCCATCCGGACGAGGTCCAAGTGTAAACCCATCATCTCCGCCTTAGTCTCGCGCTGGAAGTCGTACATGACATCATGAACAATACCCCGCAGGAAATCTTGTGCAGCTGCATTCATGTTCGGATTTGCAGCTGACGGGCGGTGCGGCGATTGAAGCCAGGTTGGCAGAGCAGTTGGGCGACGTGGTGACACCTGCAAGGAAAGCTCTTGTGCTCCTTCAAGTTCTTCATCTCGCCGCTCGTCCACAAGGATCTCAGGGCTACCTTCTTCCTCTGACTCGTCGCTCCCTCTTGAAGACCCTCCGGTGTCTGGATGCTGCGCAAACCTCGTCTTCTTCATTTCAGTCACCTTTTCTTTCCCCTTATCCTTCTGACTCTCGCCGTTCGCCCATTTTGCAACCTCGGAACCCGCAAGCCCAAGCACACCGTTACCGGTACAAGCCGCACTCGCTAACGGAGCTTTCGTGGCATTCTTCCCCAACGAGATGGGCGTCACAGGTTCACGTGGTAACCCGGGAGAGGACAAGTCGAGGCGATCATCACTATTCTCTGGCGTGGTTGACCGTCGTTCTTGTTGTTCCTGCGTGCATACAACGATTTCGTTCACGGCTTTCGAGGATGAGACTTTGTTGTGAGCGGAGCCAGTTGAAGTAGACCTGAGCTTTCGTCCAATAGATGTGCTCTCAACAGACTCGGAAATAATCCGACGTGTCGTATTTTTCGGCCGATCGCGTTGGTCCCTGGGACCGCCGTTCAACGGAGGCCCTGATCGGACTCGCATCGCTGCCAGATGCCCAGAAATGGACTCCGGCGCAGATCCGAGTCCTAGACGTTCCATGTCTTGTCCTATCTTGTGGGATGAGGTAGGTTTGGTGCGTTGCCTTGCGTTTGCTAGTTCGGTTAATCCACAGGATGTAGGTGAAGGCGGTCGAGCCTGGGTTTCGTGGGTTTCCTCTTGTTCATTGCTTCTCTGAAGTCTCAGAGGTTTTACGCGGCGAGATAGTGTCGCTAAGAACCAACGTTAGGTGCTATGTATTGCGACAACGAGGGAAAGCTGCATACGGGACCGCGAAGCTGCTAGCTGAACCAAATTTTTAGTCTCGGATAGCGGGGTTCGCGCGGGAGAAAAAGGCTTCTTCTTAGGTGTAACCCCACCTCCCCCGCGAATCTTTGACGCAACCGTAACACGTACTGGAGACTTAACCCCAGGACCAGCGGTAACGAAACTGGTGGATGCCGTTCGTATCGAAGACGCAGGACGTTGTGGAGACGATTTTACAATGACTGTCGAACCTGACTTGACTTTCATGCTAGCGGTGTCACTAAGGTGAGACTTGGGCTTCCCCTGCAAATATGAATAATTAGTCGCGATTCCCGCGAAATGAAATGCCTACTTGGACATTGATTGCCTTGATGGGAACGCCACCGTCCCCAATGGTGAACGACTTTGACTCTTTCTCGAGTGACCTCAAGTCGAGGATCAAGAGTTTGCCACTTTCAGTACCCAGATATATGGCAGCGCCTTCCGCAGTGAAAGCGCAGCAAGTAAGATGGGTTTTCACATTCACGGTTTTCAGTATGCTGGCCAAAGAAGTTACGATAGGCGTGTTAGTCTCAAAATGTCACGCACCCGTTATCTTTGTCCAGATCAACAAGTGCTACATCGCCGTTGGACGTGACAGCAGCGACAAGGGTTTTACTGAACGGGCTGGCTGCCACACCCACGACATCCCCACCTCCCGGGATGCGAATAGTCTTGAGTGGGCTACCAGGTCGCATCGAATCGTAGACGATAATGTCCTGCCCAACACCTAACAAAAGCCTCGCCCTTGTATGTTGGTGGAATAAGCAACAGGTGACGGGCTTTCTGTCTGGAAGCCCTTTCAATTGAACGTGCGACGAAAGCGTCAAGTTATGTACAAAGACCGCAGAAGCCGACACGGACGCCAACAAAGTTCCATCGTTGGACATCGAGATCTTTGTCACGGTGTTCTTGTGGGGTTCCAGAGAAGATAGGACCTTTCCAGGTGAGTGAGTACAGTCTAGTGACCACACCTTGCTAGCGGTTGCAAAGAAGAGCATGTTGCTCTTGTCCTTTATTGCCAAACATGTCACGGAATCCGATCCACGGTAGATCTCTTCTAGAAGGGACTCCGATGGCGTATATCTTTTGATAGACGAGGACTTGGCCAGATAGAGTTGGGAGTTGTCCGGAGACCAGGCGTTTGTAAAGCATTCCAGAGAACTGGAAATAGGGAACGAACTCGGCGAACTCTTGAAACTGGTTGGGTCGATGAGACTGGTGCCACTGTGTGTGATGATTGCGAGCATGGGTAGTGCTTGTCCAGATGATGGAGATACTTGTTGGTGACTCAAACAACCGCGTCGCGCACAACGCGTCGGTCACATGACCTCGAAGCCCAATAAACTCAACCGTTCAACTAATCACAACTAGGTGCATGTAAGTGGAAAGCAGTGTCGTCGTCACTTATCGAATCTCACTCTCTTGCGTGCTGTCGCATCCCCGCCCTGACCCTTAGACTCGTAAGTTGGGATATCTGAGTCAACATCGACTCTGCAAGTTGAACCCCCCTCATTCATAGCGACCGACGCCGTCCGATTGTCATCGAGTGGTAGGTCCAGATTGATCGGATCATTCAAGGGAGATTCGGTCAAGAAGACAGGATGCTACTTTCACGTTAGATGACACCGGGTTTGAAAAAAAGGGCTGCAAATTACCTGTAGGTATTGTCGCATGCCACTTTCAGTCGTCATGTTTGGAACCTTGTCACTACTTTTCAGGTATTGCCTCCGAGTGATCATGGCTTCCTCAGCCGTGGAGCGGATGACCAGGGTTTTTACTAAAAAAGGACTTAAGCAACGAATACTCTCGAGAGCGAAGAAACTAACCAGTTACTGGTCTCGTTTGTCCTATACGATGGGCACGCTGGGAAGACGAATAAGACCATCATTGGAATGTACCAGAGAAGATTCAAACCTTGATAGCTTGTGACTCGACATCGGGATGCCAGACAGGCTCGCAGAAAATAATCCGAGAGGCCGATATCAAGTTCCTAATACAGAAAATGTTAGTCACAGAGGTGGCATCCATCTCGTTAACTGACAGGCCGCGCGCGCCAAGCTTCAAGTCCATCAGGAGAATTCTGTGCACGTCCGAGGTTTCGAATGTTAAGATACATTGCTCCCTCAGCAGGCAGTCTTTTTCCTCGTTGGTGTACCGTAGATATCTGAATCCGAATAGTGACAAGGCCTCGCTGATTTGAGAGAGTGTAAGAAGAGAATTGGAGAATATCAAGAACTTCTCCTTCGCAGAGTATCGCTGAACCTACGAGCGTGCGGGATGTGATCCACGTGATCCACACAAGTATGCAGACGTACCTCGGAAAGAATGTAGTTTAACTTCGGCGACAGCGAAGGTCCGACTTTTACCCCGGACAAAGGTGAAGACCCGGTCACGCGAGCTGCAGCCACTTTGGTGGAAGTAACTTGGTTTACCCTGTCTCCGCCCTGACAGCCTTCAAGCTCCTCCTCGTCGAATCTGCTCATTCGCTCGACGCGTTTCTTCAGAACTTCGATTGCCCCTTGAACCTCTTTCGCCATCTCTTTCGTTTGCTTCGCGCCGCGCTTTGCCTTACGTGAGCCAATCGACTTCGAAGCCATGGTCCATCTTTCTTTCCGGTCGAGGATGTTGCCCTCTTCAATCAGCTCGTCTCTCGAGATCAAAGGGTTTTTGCGCACGAGCGAACGTAGATTCATCAGTCGGTCTGGGTGTATGACGTCGATCTTTCGACTACTGTCGCGCAGCCCAGTTCGTGTCCACGCTTCAAAGACAGCGGAGTCAAGTCCAGAGATCTTGAATGGGACGTCCACATGAGGTTGCATCGCTCTCCATATCTCGTCTTTGGCGGCAGCAGCTCTGCATAACCAAGTTAGCCGGACGTCAACGCAATGAAGATAGTCCATACGCATGTTTGAGTGCTTGCTGTAGAAGGTCTAGCTCCTCAGGGCCTACCTTAGGCCGGCCGACTGCGCGAACTACGTATTCATCCGCAAGGTCGCAGATCTGGTCGACGTTGTACAAGATATCTGAAGCTGACCAGAAGAGGCCCCTAGAGACGTCAAAATCAGAAAACGGCGAGATAGGACGAAAATTCGCCCAGCGCCATACTGTGATGAGTTGTTTATGGCCGCCTGTAGTTCTTTGGCTTTCTGGCTTGGACGGAGGTAAGTGAGAGTACTGTTTCACACAGTGAAAATGCCTCGTGACGCACACTTGGGTGGAAAAGGTAATCCTGGGTGAAGCTGAGTAAAAAACCACACAATACAGATCTATATCGACCTACCGCGCCTTCTCGCTCTGAATCGATAGCGTTGATTGCGAGTGAAGCTTGCATCGCATTGTACGACTTCAGAGCGTAAGTGTCCAAATTCATTTCAACTGTGTCGTGTGTCATCTGGGGGAGCAACACATCATTTTCCACATCCTCGATTCTTATGAGATGAAGATAAGTATGTGTAGGCGAGAATACATTCTTTGACTTACCTGTGACGTACCATCACCATTTGCATTACCTGGTCCAGGACTCTGATAGCGCCAGGTCGCGGTCCACGTTGATCGCATAGTGGCTCTGACACATGGGACTTGAAGCAATTCTGGACAATATGAAACTGGGGAACAGCAAGAAATTTCCCGATCATCATTGCCAGTTTGCGTAGGTTGTCTCGATCGTATTTGCCCCAAATTCGCACGTGACACCCTCCATCCCGACTAGGAGACATGGCCACTGGCACAGGTGAGTCAGGGTAAACGAGGACCAAGTCCTGCTCGTCAGTTGTACGACCTAATTGAAGACCAAGTATGTTGGAGGTGGGCGTGCCAGTCATGATCCACTTGTGTTGTATACTCAATTCCTGGACAAAATAGTTGATGGTGGCTGCCCCATTTCCAGCAGTATGACCTTCATCGATAACCAGCCTCTTCCACCGTACTTGCAAGAGAGGAGTAACCTCGGGGTCTCCAGGACAGTGACAAAGTGGAACTCGGGACCCCGCCAAGCATGGGCAGGTGCAAGGTTTGAGGTCGTGGAGATTTTCGATCTTGTTCTTCTCGGACTCCATGCGAAAGCCTAATGATTATTAGTTTCTGCACCAGGAACCACACATCCTACATACGGGTCTCACTCATGATAATCAGCTGTTGAGGGATCATTAATCAAATATTCAACCTCAAGTCATCATTCATCCGCTTACCTCATAATCCGACGCAAGCTTCCTAGCATCGGGAAGCTTCATAGAAGGACGGACAATGAGATATCGAACACAATCATGACAGTGTTTGTCAATCTCGGTCTTCCACTGACCCAACAAGGTTAATGGGACGATCACTAGGGTGGCTGAAGAGAGGTACATGGTCCGGGGACGCGGATTAGGTGCGGCCCGACGGCCCGACCTTTGCGCTTCCTCGGGGGGTCTGGCCTTATAATGATGATAAAATGCCTTGTTGGCTCGTATAAACGGCCACAGATGAGTGGCTTCAAGCTCATCCGAAAACGCTGGGCGACCTGTGGTTGCCTTCAATGAGGAGAAATAGTGGATAAGGAGCTCAGTGAGAGATGGCACTTCTTGAATAGCTCTTTGGCCCAAACCAGCTCTGTTCCTCGCAAGGGCATGCTCTTTGGTTGGAAAGTGGTGGTAAGCTAGGGGTGTCATCACTGGTCGCTCATCAACCAGGGACACCTCTGGATCTGCAAGCTGGTTCGCAGTCGCAAGGATGAGAGCAATGATCATCACTGTCTTTCCCGTTCCTAGTACAGAACTAAGTTACATGTTTCCACACTTGGCTCAAACATACCTAACTCTTCGCAGAGTATGCCAGCTCGAGATGGGGAAAACATAGGACACTCTCGAACAACCGTCATGGTTGACGGCTGAATATAAAAAGAAGTGCCTGACATGCATGAGACTGGAATGTAGAGTGGATCCGGAACAGGCCTGGTGTTCGATTCCCTGTGAAGCATGACAGCAACCGAGTGTCGCTGATAGCCATATAGAGTGGTTCTTAGACCCCAAATCGCGTCTCCAGATGCAACGCGGTGGGAGAGTCGTGTATTTTCATTAATCAGTGGACCCAGCACCGGGGAAGGTAGATCACTATAAATCTCAGCCATGGTGCGGTTATCCTATGGACAGCGATCAACACCAACATAAAGAAAAGGGCTCAAATTCCACAAACAATGTGGCTAGGTAAGAAGTGCTCCTGTGGAGCATCGAGACAAGCCTCGTCTGCGTGCCACAAGCCATCGTTTCGCTCGATCAGCGGTATGATGTTATGCATATGCCGTTGAGCTTCCTTGGAGCGATCGTGTAATCGCCCGCGGACATTCGGCAAGTCATTAGGGATAAGATAAACCCGAATGAAAATTATTCGTCCACTGGCGCCGAGTCTGCAGGTTGCCCGGAGAAACTGGTGCTCGGTCAGAAATGCCACTTCTCGGAAAAGAGTGTCCATCGGATGAGTAGGCGATCTTCCGAGTCGCACGGGAAGTGAATGCCAATCACGGTAGTTGGATGCACTTGGGCACGGCGACGCGCCGTTATGGATAGCGACAGTTATCACCCCGGCAGGAAGAAGGTTGCTCAAAGAGAACGCGTCGGCGGTGTCCCCCTCCTCGACGACGGATAGCCTGTTTCCATCCGCGCAAAATGGACAGTACGTGGATGGTAGCGGGCGTTGTGCTCCGTCGCTGGACTGCATTGGCAGGAGTTCAGAGACGTGTCGGTGGCGGGGCCGTCGTGTCCGCCTGCGAAGTCGTGCGAAATACTTTCTTTGTCTGGTTTCCATTTGAGGTGCCACCAAATATTGTAGGCGGATTAGCTTGAACGACCATCTCTCATGGCGTCCCTGCTAAACCATTCGTACGCTCGCGGAATTTGCATCTCAGTGACAACGAAACCCACACCAAAGAAAACGGGCTTCATTCGCAGAATTTCCAGCACCGTCTCTAAACCCCCAAAAGACACAATAACATGGCCGGAATACCTCGAGATTCGACGCGGGAAACGTAGATGGGAGACAGTATGATGCTACTCACGATTTCCCTAGTACCACCTGTTGATCCCCTTTCTTCAGGCCGTGACCATCCCTTCCTCCCTTCTCGGCCTCGTGGGTGGAGCCGCGTACTTTGGCTCTCTAGAGACGGACGCGAGCAAACCAATCATGGTGAGCCCACAACTTCGTGGCGCGCGCTAAAGCGGATGCTGACGGTTCACGTGGAAGGGAATTGACCCCATGATTTTTTACGGAGTTTGTACAATGGCGTGCACGGGTGAGTCAGCCCAAATGACCATCGTAATCTTGTGTTCAACGTTTCCAAGGTCTTGGATACCTTTTGGGCCCCACAATCGGTTCAGCTTGCTGGAGAATTACCCATCGCCGTACCCTTGCCCTTATAGAAGCAAAGGACCGCGAATTCTACAGACATATAGTCAAAAATCGCGTCGACCCAAGGGCACAAAGCGCCAATAACCCTGTGCCGGACTACTATGGTATCTACCAACCTGTCGTTTGAGACTATTTCTAACCAATTGATCAGGAGAGAAAATCGGCTCGCTGCACCAATACCGCCAAGTACGTGTCACGACATTCTCCCCCAGTTTCCTTCTAATACAACTTCCAGTGGCTGCGAGACCAGGCAAAGTTCAGGCGGAAAGCACAATTCTCAGAGGAATAGAGCAGGACTACCTTGATACATCATCCTATACAGTAGTATACTCAATGCATTTGTTATCTATATTGGGGCGCGAGTGAAGACCGTCCGAGAAAGTATGCGACCAAGAAGGCGATTGACATTGAACATTTCTGATAAACCTCTCCAAGTGACGACTATGATTTCCGAATAAGTGAACGCCATGTTAAAATACCGATGATGATCATGCCATCCCCTAGCCAGCTTCTGAAATAAGATCGCGAGCTCTGGGCCGCGCAGTAAAAGCGCACCAGCGCAAAGCAAACGTCAAGCCGTGACCAGCGCCGCTCAAGCCTGTGGAACGAACCAAATAATATCGTACATCGCCATTTACACCGCTAGCTCTGATCCCACCCCGAGTCTTGCCAAAAACCGGGGTTGCATACCACTCACTGCAAGAGCCTGAGGTGTCACCGGGGGGGACAGATCTCCTCTCCAACTCTTCGCCGGACCGGGGGTCTCATTATGCGAAAACGACAGCGTATGCGGGGGTGCAGATTTAGCGTGGGGATCCGGAAACAGATTCTGGGATTTGTTGAGATTGGACGGAGGAGGTGATCGTGCACGCTTGGAGGGCAGCGCTGTAAATTTTCTGTCCGACCCCTTGTCTGGCGCAGGACCGCTGATTGAACGGATTTGGGGTGTCCAACGCACGTCCGGTAGAGAGGTGACAGAGACAATCGGGCGGGTCGCGCCCAGAGCCTCAACGTCGCGTACCACTGCCTTTTCCAACAGCCGATCATCTAACAACTTTGATGTTGTCCGCCGTCGTCGTGTCCAGCAGACAGCGAAAGCTTCATCATGTAGCGTGAGTAAATGTGGTCCTCTGATTGACAAACGTACCTAGGGAAGCCAAGCCAAAGAGTGACAGAAAAACAGCGATTGAAGCAGTCGAGGGGGGTGAAAGGCCCGTGCCGCTTGAGCTTGACTGAGGGGTACTAAGCGTACTAGATGATGTGACAGGCTGCGAAGGCTGTGAAGTTGGTGTGGCTTCCAAGCCAGCTGGAACATATGGCGAATTCATGAGCGGAGAGAGCGCGCTAGCCCGAGCAAAACGTTTGGGTTAACGAACGACGTGCGGGCCGAGGACATAAGCAAAAAGAAATGGATAGACCTCCCAAGACTCAGGTCGAGCCTATGTAGGTCCGCATGTATCATTAACCCTGACAACGGCTGGCACTGGTATCGCTTGACATTGAACCTCTGGGCTACTAAGGCCAATTCGCGTCTGAGAGTAAAGCGGTGAGAAGATGGGGACGGATAACGCATCACATCATGCACTGGCGGATGCACCGGAACCATCAATGATGATGATGCTGTGAACTTCCGTAGCCTAGAATTAAAGCAATCGACTCAACGCTAAGGTCAGGTTAATCGAAGAAATTTACATGTTGTGCCCTGGTAGGATTGTGTGCCATACCCGCCGCTGGCCGTTGCGATCCATGAAAGGTGGCAGTGCCACCAGTGGGTGACAACTCCAGATGGATCAAACAAATTATAATATTACCGTTACCCCGGGCCATCGCTCAAAGATAAAACCGGCTGTTCGCCTTTCTCATCTAATGTCACCCAAATTGATTCAATGGTGCATGTGCTGGATTGGACATGTGCTTAGATGTAGCAATATAATACATGACCAAATCTTGCTGCATAAGCTCTGTCCACATCATGATATCTGATGCGGCGTGTGCTAGATCGCGTCGACCAAGATATTCGATACAGCTCTGTGTAGCGACCGTGCCCCTTCGCTAGGGTGGTAGCTCGGTAGAGCCTTCATGACAAAAGACTCTACATCTTGAGGAGACAATGCCTTGGACGTGTCGCCAGCGAGTGCATAGACGGCCTCTGCCGTAATAGCCTTCTTCTCATCCAACGTGAAGGGCACAAAGGGAAGGACCGTAGTGACGCGAGAAACCAACGAAGCCTGTCGAGGGAGATGAAGTAGGCTTTTCGACAACAGAAAATAATCATACCCCGAGGCAGTGCGAGACATGGGGTCGCAGGATACCCGTTAGCTCAAGGTAATCCTCGCGGGACATTCGCTCGTCAGGTTCCGCACGATTCTGGTGGTGTTCGAATACCAACTCATGACCAACGTTCGATGTGCCTAGCCAAATGACATTGCGTGCATCGACATGACGCTTTCCGGCCTCCAAGGAACATCGACCTGCAAAGGTCATCAGTTGGACCGCATGGAATTCAACGTGGAGCCGAACCCAGTTCCCATGGCATAAGGAGAGACCAGAGCGCCTTCTGATCTTCCACTTTCTCAATTTCCTGGAATGCTGCATGAGAGCCACGTCCAGCGATCGATGTAAGATACTCACGTCCAAGACAATTACACATCTCTTCCCCTCATTCTCAGTTAAGAATTCTGCGAGAGTACACGAAGAGGGTTCCTGCAAAGTCTTTCGTTACCAGCTAATGTCGGTGTAGTAGATAGCCTGGCTTACCTCATACGGGCTCATAGAATACGACTGCCAGATATCATGTGCAGACTGGAGGGTGGTCATATTTACGGTGTGAGTAGGGACATCAAGCAGGGATCCAACTATTCAACGGTGTCAGAAGCCAAACTGCACACGATAGAAACAGGTATACATTTCCGTGCTAGCAAGCTCTTCCCGTGACCACTTGGACCTGTAATAGAATTCATACGGCTGCGGATACTAATAACCAGGGCCACACACCACACAACAAAACCACGATAGGAGCCACGGCCAACTTCTGGGAGTGCATGCTGAGAACGCGGAACAATTGCTCCAATGCCCAGTCTTGCCCAATGACATCGTACCGAACCCGTGTCAGAGGGCGGAAGAACGAGCGGTAGATTAGCTGTGAAGTTTGGCGAGTATGAGCCGCATCGGCTCGGGAGACGAAGTATCTATGCATGGGTGAATAAGCCAGGAAACGGAACAAGTGGTCTAAATTACCTCGTGGCTGGATCCATTCCTTCCAATGTGGTTTCGCAAGGTGGACCACGTGGTTCATCACCTCCTTCTATGCGTGGCGCAGGGTTTAATGTTGGATTTCGCAATGCTGTGGGATTTGCACCATATGCAAGCAGCGCTTTCACAATGTCTTGTTTGTGTGCTAGCTTGTCGTTGGTAAGTGTGAACGCCAAGGCAGATTGGGGTCCGACGGAATCATTTGGACCTGCCTCGCCACTCTCAAGGACTTGGCGCACTCGGTCGACATCGTCACTGGCAATAGCAAAAAGCAGGGTAGGCTTCGGTGTAGCGATGGCATGGACTGGCGCCCCGAGAACAGGAGAAGGACGCGTCCAGTCATCTGCGTGTTTGGATTGGATGGGACGTGATACGGTAGAGTCATTGTCGTCAATCCCTTGTTCCTCGGCCACAGCATAGGAAAGACTTAATGTCGAAGTTGTCCTGGAAAAACGACGGGGATTATCAGCTGATATGTAATTTCGAGAGCCTGCTCGATAATGTGATAATCGCCATGACTCTGTCTGTTGAATCGATGTGGAGACGGAACGTGAATCGCGACGAGTCGGGGAGGACTGCGACGCAAAATAAGCATCATCGTTTGCTTGCGGAGTGGGAGAGTTGGAACTGGAGCGCTTGAGGGTATGGTGGATTTGCTCGGGTATTTGTTCACATGAAGCCGAAAGCTACCGCCAGTTAATTACCATCTCCACCGAGAAACCAACTGACATACCAATGAATTACATGAAAACGAAGTAGTAGATGATACACTGGGAGATTGCGGTGTAGATGAGTTGAATATATGATCTACTGTTGGATGATTGTCAGTGTTGGAGGCTGACTGATGACTGATGAACCAGCGTACTCACAGGACAGAATGCTGGATGCAATGCTCGACGAATGGGTAGATAATATAGAAGACCTCTTATTAATGATGGAAGACTGGGAGAGGGGATGAGTAGGGAAGTACATAAAGGTGACAGGAAGTCACTGACAAGGCGGAGCTGTTTCAACCCGCCTGTGGGAGGAGCAGACATTGCTTTCACAGGCGAGGACGACCGTGCTGTGAAGGAAGTGTGACTTGCAGAAAAACATCCTGGTGGCGAAGGCTCTCCCGGTATATCGGTTCGAATGCGCAACACCTCTCGGAGCTCAGACGCAGGGAGCACAGTATGCAACGGCTGTGATGCTCTTCGTAATGATTGTGCCGCAGTAGGCTAAGTAGCATGTGAGTTTGAGGGACATTCAATAGATTTGCGCACATACCTGGGGTTTATGGCGCCGAAATCCTAGTGGGACCATAGTACTTCCAATCTCCCTAGCCTGCAATCGAGTAGATGGGCGTGTAGGAGGAGAAGACTCCTTGTTGTCAGCAAGATTTGCCTTCGGAATGAGTTCGGCGGGAGAAGAACGCAAAACTGATCTCCGCCCGGTCAAAAGTGGACGAAGAACAGCCCCAGACCGTAGGGAGTCCGCCTCGGAATTACCAGGCTTGCCGTCAGAACTAGGTGTGAGATCCAGAGACCGCAGGTGAACCTCTTGAGAAGGAACCTCTATGGGACCAGACACATCTGGAAGCGCTGTGTCCTTGTGCGCGGGACTAGAGAACTCTGGGCCATCGTCGGAAGTACCATCGTCAAAATACTCGTCATAAAGCGACTGCACAGAATCAGATCGACTCGGCGATGGCGACCTCAATATATCAGGAGTATCCCCCGGAGTGGTTACAGGATGGGACTTTCCTTTCACAGTGAGATCGGACGCGGCTCGACTCCTTCGCAAAGTAAAATCACTGTCGGAATCAAGGGACCCGACTGGAGGGAGCTGGCTTGGCCTCGCTTTCTCCGTCAGGTCGTAACCCGAGTGTATCCGTTGCATCTCTTCTTCCTGCAACGCTGTATATGCACTCGACACATCCTTTTCGAGATTCGCGAAGGCTGTTTCGGTGGACGTATCTTCTTCACCACTAGGCGTTGAGTGTCCGACAGTTTCAGCCGGCAAAAAGGGAGGAGGGAGAGGAAATGACAGGCGTTGTGTGAAACTACTCTCTGAGTCAAAAGATGCAGTGATTTCGTCGGACCCCAGACTGTTCTCCACAAGCAGACTTTGGCCTGCCTCGGCTGCGGCGCATTCTGCGAGGCAACCATGCAGAGCAGCAACATTTTCTAGGCGAGGTTCCTGGTGATCATCGGCACCCGGTGGAGCAAAGCTGAAAGCGTTTCTGACGAAAGGAGAACTATCGAGAAGCTCTGGTGATGGGCTCGATTTCGGAGGTTGCTTATTAAAATGGAAAGCACCAGATAAACGTTCAAGTTCTCGCGGTGTAACAACCTTTTCTGGAGCAAAGTCATTGGCGCCTAGAGGGTGGTAGCCGGGATTGGCCGAAGAAAGACCGTGGGAGGTATCCGCTGATGGACTCGAGCGCCTATCGAGATGAAAAACACCAGACACGGATCCCCGCGGGGCAACAACCTTCTCCAGAGCAGGGCCCTGAAGATCATCGGCGCTAGGTGAGGTAAACAGCGTGTTCGGGTCGGTGGCAACTTCTTCCGGGAGCGGACACTCCTCTGAGGCTCTTGCCTCAGGGGCCTCGGTGCTGTCAATCTGACTGCCTGTCATGACAACAAGGTAAGAAGACTCGCACACATGTGAGCCAACAATGGGCTGCTCCAAGAGTTCGTTTGCATCACCATGATGCGAAAGCACCGACGTGTTAGGAGTTGAACAGCCCGAAATGGATGAAAGGAGGGAGTCCTGTTTGACAGGTGATGTCCTAGAGGTATCGCTCAAGTCCTCATAGGAAGGTTGCGTTGAAAGCGCGGTCATGAAGGATAAATTGTCTTCAGAAATGGAGGGTTGGTTGCATGAATCTAGATCGTATTCCCTTGTTGGATGAAGATGTTCGCGGGGGTACCGCCGCGGGCTACGCATGACCGCAGGAACTCCTGAGGGCTTATCGTCTTCTTCGGCCTTCTCTTCTGCGATGGTCACTTGAAAAGGGTCACAAGACTGGCCCTCGCCCTGTTCTTCGGAAGGCGACGCGTCATAGGCACCCAAAATGGTACATGCAGTATCCTCATTGTCCTCCGAACTCCCATCAGACTCGACTTCCTTGATGGTCCCAATGGGATTACGAGGAAATGGACGGAGAGTACCAACATCGTACGATATTCTCCCTGCCTTGAGTGCGGGAGAAGAGAGGGATGCTTGCCGCGAATGAGATGGGAACGTCGCAGGTGATTGAAAGCTTCTTGGCGGGGAACGCGGGAATGGAGGAGGGCTAACCCAACTGTCTCCATCGGCATATCCTGAATCTATCGAATCCCCTCTTTTGACCCTGGAACCCGATGAAGGGATGGAAAACGGCCGGAGCCTCGCCGAGAGTTGGACAGGGGACAAGAGGCCCACTGCACCATCCTCAATGGGACTAGCCACAGAAGACTCCCCGAAGATACTATGCCGGGGAGAGGCCAATAGTGACGCGCCGGTGAACGACGAGAAAGTGGATTGCCTGTTTGACATCATCACTGTAGGATCATCCTCCCCGCAGTCGTCCATACTTTCATCGTCATCACTTTCTTCTTCGGCTTCCGACCCTATCACATACATTTCCGCAGCCTCCACGAAGTAGGAAGTAGTATCCCCGTCGGCGGATTCCTCGTCGTCAGGAACGGGAAGGAACTCCGCGACAACTTCACCATGCGCTTCAGGGAAAAGAGATTCTATCAGGTACCCAACTGGATCAACCAAAGAAGCTTCGGAGTCGGGTTCAAGAATCGAAGATGGATCCGCACTACTTGAAGCACCTTGCTCTGTCTCCATATCAGCAACAGTACTTGTAGTCGACTCAAAGGAATCTGATTCCGAGGGTAAGCTGGTGCTACCGTGCGCTGTACTCTGAAAGTTGGAAGGGATGGCCGACATTGCATGGGACACCGGGACGGCATCTTCGGGAGGATTGGAAGGAGGACCAATGACATCGGACAGCACGGACAAGAGTCCCGAGTATCGCGACGAGTCTTGGGTAGAGCCCACTGGGCTGTGCGGACTTGCTAGATTGACCGAGTGGGTGATGGCGGAGTTGACGACGATGGAAGGAGGATCGAAGACGAACTTTCGAGGGAGAGATGGCTGTTTGACCTGAATGGTGCCGAGTAGAGGCTGCTTAACAGCACTCCTGACTTTAACATCGTGAAGAAAATTGCAAGAGTCTGCAAAGAGACATCGTCCTTGAGAGAAAAACGGACACGGCCGTGCTGCCAGGACGGGTCAGGGTGAGGAATGTGGATGGAGAAGGGAATTATTTACTTCTCTTCAGCCAGGCTGGTTCTTGAATGGACATTCCAGCAGTTCATTGAGCGTAAACTGGCGCGGACGTGGAGCAGAGCATCGACTACCTCGCACAAGGAATCAAACCGGGTTACCGGCTACATAGTAGGTCCTTGTTTGCAGTTCACAGCCACCGTCACCCGCTGCCGAGTCTTGCCAGCCACTAATTATGGCCGGCGCCAGAATCATCCGGCTGACCCTCTTCTCGGGTCCTCAGTGCTCTCTGTGCGAGGTGGGTATTGTGCAGCACTCGTAAATGTCTAGTGACGACCGCAAATCTCCAGATCGCCAAGGCCGAACTAGCCAAAGTGAAGAAACAGGTGCGAAAGCTACTCGTTTTATTCAATATTCAAATCTCATCGAAAGGCCCAGCGAGAGTTCGACCTGGAAGTCATCAACATTCAGGAAAAAGGCCAGGAAAAGTGGAAGAAGAAATACGTTTACTGGATACCCGTGCTGCATCTCGACGGGAAGGAGGTAGCCAAGGGTCGCTGGGACGCATCCACAGTGCTCGAGGCGTTGAAGCAACGGGAAGCGAACCTGGAGTCCCAGCAGCCGACGGAATAGTCGATGGTCCTGGCGACTGTTTCATTGTCGACACTACATCTTCTATATATCCCTCTGCCCCATTTCTTGGGCACTGGCACTCATTCCTGTACGACAGAGTTCCCGGTATTACGCTCGGAGAGGAAAAGGATGAATTACTTCCGTCCGCAGGGCAGGACCTCAGATTGTGTTTTAACTGTGGTTCTCCCGACCACGCCGTTGCGTCGTGCCCAGAACCCATCGATCGACAGCTGGTCTCATTATCACGCCAGCTCTTCAACTTTCTGCACCCCGATCTCATCGGACAGGAAGCCACCCGCTTCTACGTAGCTGAGGGATGGAGACAACAGCGGCTTGAATGGCTTGGATTTTATGAGCCAGGTGCGATTCGCGGCCCTCTTTTACGAGACGCCCTTGGATTACAAGAAGGGGACCCGGGGAACACGGTCGAGTGGCTCCGTAACATAGCATACTGGGGCTACCCTCCCGGGTGGGTTGGCTGCCGAGACCCGAGACAGTTGATTTGTTCCCGCATTCTAGAACGCGAAGCGGAAGGGCAGGCCGCCGCACAGGAATGGGAATCGTTTACGATCTTCGAGGGTACGGGCGATGTCGAAGCAATCGACCTAAGACTGTCCAGTCTGCGAGGTCCTTCGACACCTTCACCAGCAGCTAGTGCGTTGACCGCGTCTGTCGACGTAGAACCGACTCGATGGGCCACCTACCCAAATACATATTTCTCCTCCACAGCCCTCTCTATTTACGACGGTACACCGCTGGGCAGGATCGCTTCCTCCCCTTCCCGTGTGAGCGTTACATTCACTCCAGAAAGAAGGGCACTCTGGGAACGCATACTACTCTCTGGTGGCTCGGGCACAAATAACATCCTATCAGTGCCGCCGTGGAGATTGCCTACTGCCTTTGCTGCCTCGAGCTGTTCGACTGTGGAAGACACTGTCAAGGATTTTGTTCCCCCTCCACCATCGACTACGCCACCGCCGCTTCCTCCCACATCGAACTCCCCTTTGCCCATATTCACCCCACAGAAATGCCCGGTGTTTAGCAGAGCATCAACGCCATCCTCTAGACCTGAATGGATTGTTGATGTTGCCGATGATAAATCAGTGGCCGACATGGATATGTCTGACGATCCTGAATGACATTCCTTGACTATCATTCGACTGATCGTTGAGGCAATGCTTATTGTATGTAATGCAAAGTCATAATGATATTATGTCGGTTTGGGGAGCTAAAGCTACACATCACATCATGCCAGCTGAGAAATACAAACATTACAGTAACACAGAAAATTAGTGATGTGTAAGGTTGGAATGTCCACAAGCAAGGTCCTTCCGGGTACTCGTACGCGCGCAAGTCTATAGAGCGTGAGTAGGGTCATCCATTTATCGTGGCAGCCCGTAATCAATCAATGATTTGGACGTGGAATCATAGGGCAATGGTGCTGGATTGAAAGTGTGGTTCGGGATCACGTGCTGGTGATTGCGAGCGGGAAGGTGCGCTAGTTGGGCGTGCGGCATAACGTGGCAGCGTTTCAAGGGGCTTGGAGATGAGGAAGCCTGAAAGACCGGTTATTGCGCGAAATAACATTGGTGGACACGACAAACCTTTCATTCCTGCTGCCTTTTCGCCTTGACGTCCAAAACCGTATCCAGCACGGCTCGCACTCCTTGCGGCACCGAACTCGGCGAGATCACGACCCTTTTCTTCGTACACTGTCGAAGAAGCAAAAGACTGTCCTGATGATGAAGTAGCGGAACGATTTAAGTTTGCGGCAGGGGCCAAGTGAGTGGGAAGGGTGGCCTGGGGACCAGCACGCCATGCCTTGATGGAGCGTCTTTGCTTTGCCGATTCGCGGAAGATGAGACCAAGAAGCATATTGAGACAACCGATGACAAAGAGAAAGAAGGCGGCCACGAGGGTGAAATCGTCAACGTGTTGAGAAAGGACTGAAGCACCGATTCTATATGGAAATGAGCATGTCGCCGGGTCAGACACGACAATAGTAGACACACAATCCCTGGAATATGCCCAATGCACCGAGACCGAACTGAGTCCCTAACACGGGGAAGAAGCGATCAAAGAATGCGGCAGGCCAGCCAAGTTCGGACAAAATGAGGGTGATGACTTGGAAGACGATGAAGAGGCGATTTATGACCGCCCAGAAAACACCACCAATCTGATTTGGGACGGTACTGTCTCTGCGGGAGGTGTGAGGGCGTGGCAAAGAGTGTTAGCTGGCCACGTACAGAATGTAATCACAGTCGACGAGAGCTTGACTGGTGGTATTGCTACTCTGCTGGGCAGAGTCATAGGCGTTCACGGCCTCGATGTCGGTGACCATGACAAGGATGCTGCTCGCGAATACAAGCAGAAGTGATACGATGCTAAGTACGCGGACAGCATTGAGACCATAGAAAATGTCTGGATGGGCGATGAGTGAATGATAGGGTAGGAGAGCCAAACACGTACAGGTGCGTATGGGTGCCATGAGGATGTGCTAAGAGCAAGTGAAGGACTGTGAGGAAGAATGGATGAGGTGACCCAGCACCGGATGAAAGGAAGGAGTGAGATACATGCCCTATCCTCGGGACCAAAACTTATATAGTCGACGCATGTTGCCATTGACCGGCGCGTTCTATTGTTCTCTCGAGAAACCGCGCTTGCCTACACAAAAAGGGTAATCCTTCACGCATTACGTACACCTTGCATTGTCCTCGTTGCCGAGTCACACGCGGCGCAGTGGGCCGGGTTGCTTCACTTCAGTTCACTATCTACCACTCGGTGATAACTAGATTTCACATCGAACCGCGGTGTCGGAACAGCGTAGGATTCTCCGATACACGACTGTCTCAGCTGCAGCTACTAGCTGGACTCTCCTCGCCATCGGAAGCATGAAGTCCTGCTCAGCGAACCTCAGACCGCTCCTAGGTAACTGATAAAACAGTGGCGATCAGCCAGTCAGCCAACGAACGCCTCTGTCGTCCACGATGCTGATTTGGCAGCTATAGATAGGATCTTACCAGCGAGCAGCGACTCCATGACCAGGCAACCGACGCAAATGCAGGTGTCATTGCAGAGTCACACCACCGTGGCGAACGCAGCACAAGCGATATGCGAAATATACCGGGCGTTTACAATTATTGGCTCTCAAATACCCGCCGTTCTGCATCCTACTCAAGTTGAGCGCGACAACTACATCAATAGCAATTACAGGACATTCCATCGCCTCAGCCAACCCAGCACACTTGACCTTGCACGGTTTTGGGGGGTGCGTAGTTTGTTGCTGGCTCCGAGCCACCATCTGGTTCCACTCATCTGGTGTTTGCAGTTGCAAAACGATGTCCACCCTTTACTCTGACTCATGTGGGTTGCCATGAATACCCTTCCCGCACGGGCACCTTCGGTTCCTTGCGAACGCGTCTTTTCGTCGAGACTTGCACTCCTCGGCGGAATAACTTCTCCCCGAAGCTGATGGAAGCACTCCAGGTTCTGAAGTTCAAGTACAAGCAGGAAGGTCTCTCTTTTGGCACCTCGGATCTCATGATCTCATTGCGACGGGGAGCTTGGAAAAGCTTAATGACCTTATAATTATCAACAACCAATGTAGTGACGACCCAGACCTGTGACCACACACCTTGTCCGTATCATCTATCTACGATATGACTAATTGTAAAACACGGATCCGTTTTCACAATTATCTCGGAGTGCAGTTCATTCTAGTTCACTGAAACGAAGTATGATGAACTGCCGCAACACTATGTCGACCAATTATAGTTTGAGTAAGGAAATGCCCCGAGGACGTGAACAAGTGCACAGCCTAATCCCATTATTAGCGTATCTACCAAGATCAACGCAAAATAGTATGCCATCAATGTCCCGAGGAAAGAATATTGCATGTACTGTGCGTAGACTGCAGAATTTAGTCCACATAAAAGACGTCCTTGTAATGTTTAGCATATACATTCATAGTTAGTCGTAGCGTGAGACAGTGCTTTCCATGATGGCGCATCGCGCAGGGCTTTAACGGGAATAAGCAGGCGGATTTGTGTCAAGCTCTGTTAACGAGCTCTCGGAAACCCGCCCTCCGTCCGTGTGTACAATGACACTCGGTGAGGGTCCAGAAGATGTCCGACGCGCACCAGGTATTACGGTATCAGTGGGTGAAGGAGGCCCATCGTTGACGATCTGCAGGACACGTCGCTCGGTAGACAAAACAGGGCTCCCAGAGCGATTCAATGGCTCAAGAACTGCTAGCTCGTCCGTATTTGGTGTCCAAGTATTAAGCGGCGCCGGAGTCGATTGGCTGTTTCGCAGTGGTCTTGTGCTACTCGACTGTGAGACCATAGACAATGAACGGGGCTCCATCTCGATACTGCAAACAGGACTCAGCACCCTCTGTCCAGGATGGGTCTGAACGGTCAGAATAGATCCAGCCGTGGAAGGCCTTGAAGTTCCGTTGTGAGTATTTTGTAGCAATGGCGTGGCCGAAAGTGACGTCTGGCGGCTGTGTGTACCCGAGTGTTCGCTGACCGAGCCATAGTGCGACGTCCTAAGTGACTCGCCAGCCGCTGCAGGAGGGATAACATGCCCGACAAGTCCGTATCGGTAAGGCATGGGCTCAGCATTCGAATCGAGTCTGCGACTGTCGCGCTCGCGGCGTGCCGGTACAGCTGGCGCCCAGGCATCGTCATTCCGGAGTCCCTCCTTCTCAAAGATGTCATCCCAAGATCGACGCCTCCGACTATGAGATACCGTCAGTAAATATGCAAAACGCGCAGCACCGAGGTTTTACCATAACCACCAGAGGGATCCCACAACTGCTATCAGTCCAAGGAATCCACCGAGAACACCTCCAACTATGGGCAAAACATTAGTTCCTGATTCTTGTGACGAATCACTCTGCAAGGTAGGGTTGGGAATGGAAGTAGGAACGTAAACGGAAGTGGGAGGTGGCGTTGTGATCACTGTGACGACAGTCTGAACGACCGACCCATCTGCAAGTGTGGTCGAGTACTCCTCAACTAGTGTAGAGGGCGGGGGAGTACTTTGAACAAGGACAGACGTAGTCAATGGGGTATCTATAGAAGACTGTGCAGATGTTTGCAATGCGGATGAACTCCCTCCCCCATCGGTGCATGGAGCAAACAAGGTCTGAGTGGGCTGCGCTTCTGTGACTGGGACCGACACGACGATCGGTACTTGCGCAGCTTGGCCATCACCTGACAAATCTGGTCAGCACTCATGCTCAGGGCTACAAGAGTCAAGCGCGTCACGACCTCAGAACGCCAACAATGCAGGTTGCGGCAGAGGCTGAATGCAAGGGCACTTACTTCCTACCGTATTCACCTCCGTAACTGGTGCGCTTGACACGCACCCGACCGATGAGCCACTGATTGTGCCTGAAGCAACACACGACTGCTGCACGACGGTTGTCACTTGAGGCTGGGTGTCTGCACTCTGAGAATACGAGGTGGACGGGGTAAATGTTGTAACTGTGGCATACTGGGTCGCTGTAGGAGTTGGGGTACAGGACATGCTAAGCTAGACCTGGAAGCAAGGGGGGGACCGACGGGGAGGGATATCTGGACAGGGCGGATCACACTGCGACGAGCCGCGAATTGAGGGAGAGAAGAAAAAAAATGAAAGAACAACGTAAAAGCAGTCCAAGCCTGCAAACAAAGTTTTTATGTGATACCGGCCAACTACCGGCTCAAAGCGAGAAACGAACCGAGGTCCAGACTCCAGGTACAACCTGCCTGCCTACATGTTAAGAAAACCCTATGCCAAAATAAACCGACTATGGAATCACTGAAAGGCGGGGCAAATCACTTGTGCTGTTTCGCTGCACCTTGAGCGTCCTGCGCTCGGCCAATGGTGACCAGGAGGCTCGACGCCGCTCACCCTCCCCATACACAGCCTTCGACATATGTTCGCCTTTCTCCCCTAGTCCCATGTCACCCGGGCGGACAGTGGATCTGATGTCCAGAACGGGCTCGGCAGAATATGCCACAATCTCCTGTGCAACAGCTTTGCTGCCCTTCCTCATTCTCCTCCATAGCGTTTTGCCTGTCTTCTTTACAAGCTTTGCAAACGCGATGATTGAATCCTCCATGTTCTCCTCTGGCACGTCAGGGTCTGCGGACCATAATAACGATCCACCGTCCTGCTGAATAACTAACTTGCGACGCGAGCGCCCAGGTACACCGAGAGGTGCCAAGGACCGTTTCCTATTAGGATCAACTTGCGGAAGCGGTGCAAACTTCACGGTAGGAGTGCCGTGGGAGGAACCTAGGGATGAGCAGGCACCTTGTAGCGATGATTCAGGAATCAGAAATGTGGGCGAGCCAGTGCTGGTGGAAGAGCTGCTAGAGTCGAGGGAGGACGCGGTGACATCGTGCACTTCATGGACGTCAAGGGGGGACTTCGATTTGTTTGGTGACATTGTCAGGTACTCGGTGTCAGAGCGGGCGCCGGACTTTGGAAAGAGTGTGATGAATCGAATGAAAGTGAAGTAATAACAAACTCGAGAAACTTGGAACCGCCCAGCGTCGCAGCTTGAAGCAGAGCTGCAGAACGAATCGCCGAACGTGGTGGACTGGGAAAAAAAAGTTTGTATAGCCCGTGACAAATCGATCATTAGTACCATCGACGCTGATTGCTTCCGCGTGGTACGACATAGAACCATCCTTCGCTGTGTGATGAGTACGGCTCGTCCCGATCCCCAGTCTCAGCCTATCCTTCAGTATGGTCGAAAACGATCCAACACCGCACAATCACTCGCTTGGATGCCACCCAGCACACCCAGTGTTCCGCTGAAGCTAGGTGACTCCAAGGTTCTCAACACTTGGGTCTATGACCCAAAAGAGTCACCAAAGGTCATTCTCAATCAATCATGGTGGCCCGGGGTTGCAGAGGGGGACTTGCTGCGCGTAACACAGTCTGGAGATGCTGGTTATCTTTTTACCGTGCCAAAAGATGAAGGCTGCCCCAAACCAACCCTTCAGGTAGATTCCTCTCGATTCACCTGTCCCGGCTTGTCTCTGATCATTTCAGATATGTTTACCCAGAAATGTTGCGGATGCATTTGGCATAAAAAACAATACCGACGTCACAGTGACCAAGGTACACAAGATCGCACTGCATCTGTATCACTGACCCACGTAGACATCTAGGTAGACAAGGATAGCCATTCGGCTGACTATGTCGAGTTCTCTTTTGCCGATCAGTACCTGGGCCGCAACGAGATGTGGAGGCTCGGTAAACATCTGGCCGGTCAATGTGTCTTCACCGACCAAGATATTTCTTTCATCGGCATGATCGCCGCCAAAGTTCAGAGTATCTATGTCAAGGGCCAAAAGGTGGGATCAACAACGCTTTCGCAACCGCCACTTTGTTCTCTTGACGTTTCCCACGCCAGGTGTCCTCAGGCTATGTGACGCCAAGGACCAAAACGATTTATAGGTCCTTGTCAGCCAAGGTCACGATATTCATCCAAGTTTGTCGCGAGCTCTGGCAATTCGCTGGAGATGGCGAGCGTTTCTATGAAAAGATCGTCCATTCTTTTCTCCCGACGCTTTTTTCGAAATGGCGAGAAGCGGGCACAGATCATACCGTCACAATCGTCTTGATCTCCAGAGTTCATTACGATGCGAAGGAACTGGGGTATGCTGCGGGACCCTTGCGGCGCGACGAGGATGGACGGTGGTACAAGGATTTTTTCAAGGTCATTACTGACTTGGAGGTCATCAATGACTGGAATCCAACACTGTTTCTCCTCAAGGATTCCTTCTGGGCCTTTCAACGAGACATTCTCCTAACGCACCACTATCACCAAGCTTCCATGGAGTCTACCAAACCTAACCAAGCGCGTTTGATCGGACAAATATCATATGCTCATGATGGCCCCATTCTCGAAGCACTTAATCTGGGTCTCAATCCCAATGAGACTCATTACATCGACCGTTCTTTATCGTCAACAGGAGTCTCGACGATCATCATAACACCAGGAACTGGATACTTTCGTGTATCCAAACAGCTCTTACGCTTGACGACGACCAGAATGTTAGACCAAGGGTTCGGGCTTGACCTCGTCTCTCTTGCAAAAGCTCCGCTGCATCAGAGCCCCATCTTCAGCTTCCAAGGGTACGAGCCCAAGTTTGACAGAGACGCAAAAAGCAGTGTCCGTGACTTGGATCCGCTATGGGGTGGTGATGTGACACCTAGCGATGCGATTGCACGGGCGAAAGTGTCCTTTTGGTGGGAACCATTCTGGATTGGTGTGACATTCTGGGACAAGCAAATGGACCTGCCCTTTCGGAGAGATAGGTCAGTTTCGAGGCAATCCAAGCATTCTTGGAAGCCCAACTGACGTCTAGATCGTGCTAGGTTCATCGCAAGGGCTAAAATGCACGAAATACAGATGCTCGGGCTGTTGGAGCATGACGTCCTTTCGACTATCGAAGTTCCTTTCTTACCCGAATTTCGAGACTTGTTAGTAACCCCCCGAGATTCATTCAGTGAGGTCAGACCTCCATCGGCGGCTGAGGCTGACCAGGCGGACTTGGACCTCTTTGCGTCCAAGAAGGAAAATCGACCCGCGGTTAGCACGCGGGCTTCATTTGCATCGAGTACAAGCAGCACGGTGGTCCCTTTGTCTTATCGCTCATCTACGGTCACCGAAAGGCGCGGCATGGCTTCCCAACGCACCTCCATTGCTTCTACACGTATCATGCCAATTGAAGAGAGCCCGCGTCGAATCATCATGGAACTTCCACCCGAAGGTAACGAGGACGATCTGGTACCTTCGGTCACTGGACTGAGTACTTCCCCGTCTCAGTCCTCCGTGAGGTCTGGTCGCTCCGTCTCTACGACAATGTCAACTGCTGCGATACCCACCAATGTCACTTCATCTTCCGCGACTTCTCGGCTCGCGAAGCTCGCCCCTTCTTGGCTCTACAATCCCTTCCGTAGCAACTTGGCAGCTGAGCCACAGTCATTTCCAAGCACTTCGACACATATTTTCACCCCGACGACACCCACCCCATCCATTCGCGTTCCCATCGCTTCAAATAGATCAATGACGCCATCTGCATCCATCTCACGTTCACCGCAGCCTATGGCTATCATACAGACTGCCTCGGGTAGGTCAGCACTTAGTCGCACGTACGAAGAGGAACCACCGATAGCAATTCCTCATCGTGGCTCTATGTCGCGATACTCACCCATGAGTACACCACCCCGTGACGAACCGACATTCGGAAAACGTCGTAGTACCAACCTGACATCGCTGAACATATCGCTATCATCCACGTCACCACAATCAAGCCCCCGGACGAATCCTTCACGTCCCCAGTTCGCGGTGTCGTACACACAGTCTTCGCTCGCTCGCCGCTGGGAACACATCTTCCCTATACCGATATACAAACACGAGGTCAAGTGGAAATCGATGGTCACACCTTCTTGCCTCCCGCTTACCGTGGAGCACTTCCCGAGCAACGCAGAATTAGAGTCTTCGTATGATGTTTTCTCGTACGACTTTGTCGTGGATCCCACCGAAATGCGCTCGTTCTTGGTCAAGCCGCCCAATGTGCAGGGCACAGTCGGTGAGGTCCGCCGCGCTTGGGCGCTGGTCGTGATGCGAGGCATGGTCGCCGTCCGACTTGCTCAAGGCTTCCAATTCGTGCTTCGTTCCCAGAACTCATCGGACGAAAAGTCGACTTTGCAGCGCCTCAAGTCGTTCGTGGGCGAGGAAGACACCGCGCCCAAACCGGGTGGCGCAGCTGAAGTCTTGGACTCTACCAAGGAGCCCGTATATCTGAGTATGAGTAACGAAATACACCTGATATCTTATACTGGGGAAGCCATCCAGGTCCGTCGATATGTCCGGAGGATGCCTCCAACGCAGCCTTTGGACTACGAGTGCTTGATCTGGCCCAAGTTGGGAGTCGGGTACACAGAACTAAAGACCAAGTTCGTGTCACATGGACTAGAGAACTATGGATGGAATAGGTAAGCAGGGCATGCGAACCGACAAAGATAAAACCGGCTCAAATTTCGACAGACTGGACATGCTAGTCGCGGGCTATGAACACCAGTTCAACGAGTCCTTGCGTTATTGGCGCACCAGATTCGTCGTCATTCCATCAGCCGAGGCACCAGAGATAACGAGTGGGCCCAGTGGGGAGAAATTGGACGAAGAAGAGATCCGGCTGATGGGTATGGACAAGCTCGCAGAGATATTCACCAAGGCACGGTGGCAGCCGCCAGATGAACGCGGACAACAGCTTCCTCCTGTCAGGTTCTTGCCCACCACGTTAGGTCCCGCTCATTCTGTTCTGGACGAATCGCTCATGTTGCAACTTGACGAGATACATGCTGCCGGTCCACTCAAGAAGAAGATGAAGAGCGAGCGGGAGATCGCGGACATGTCTCTCTCCGCCATTGCAAAGGCGATGCGCGACGAGGACGGTGTACCCATCAAACTCCATCTATGGCATCGAACGAAATACCCAGACTCGTTCACGGGATTCGATTTCGTCTCTTGGCTTGTCCGGGAATTCAGGGATGTATCCTCGAGAGAACAGGGGACGGAGTGGGGGGTGAAACTACTCGATCAAGGTCTCTTTAACCATTACACGGGTCGCCACGGGTTCTTGGACGGGTGAGCGGCATCACTTTGGCGTTCGATTTTGGTAACCAATGTGTTTCAGCCATTACTTTTATCAGCTCAGTGGGGAGTACGCGACAGTGAGCACGCCTTCCAGAGGGTGGTTCAAAGCCAGTCGCCATACACAGTACGAAGACAACCTGATTGGACGAAGTTACTACCCGTCTAGCGGGAAGCCAAGTGGCGTCAGCCCGAAGCGGACGAGGAAACGTACGATCCTTACGCAGAGCATGATTATTGACGTCGACCCTGGAAAAGTGGGTCTTGACTCCTTGAGCCTTCCTACTCGGTGCTGACACGGATCTCATTTCACAGAAAAGTGACCTGGCGGAGACTGTTATCTTGCACCATGACATCATACAGAACCCGGAGACAGTCTTCCATTTCGAGCTTCAATGGATTGGGACCACTGCCCGGTGCATTGAGGACACACTTCGACAGTGGAGCAGGGCAATTGAGAGATATGGACTCAAACTCGTGGAGGCATTTGTGACCGAAATCAGCGACGTCCGGGATCGTAACGCGTTCCAATCATGCTTTCCGTTACGCCTGGCGGTTCCCCCTCCAGTTGTCCCTGATTTGGAAAAGAGAATCCCAGAATGCTCACAATCAACGCACTATTTCGAATACGCTCTTTTGAGGCGATTTGGGTTCATCATCGATGTCGAAGCGATGAATATGTACCCCAAGGATGTGGAAGTGGTTTACTCCTATCGTCGAGATCCGTTCGAATACTCCCAGTTCGTTCACCGGTCAGGAGTTGCGTTCGTGCAGGTGCTGGGGGGCTCGCAGGGGTTCCTCTTCCTGACGAACCGCCTCATGGGTGCCGGCCGCATGGGAACGGCGATGAAGGGCAGAGATAGACCTGCGGCTGCTGCCGATGAAATTCGGTCCAAGCTTCAGGAATTTTGTTCCAACAAAGTTGCTCTGGTAAAATTTTACGACGAAGAGCTTGCTGCGCTTGGTCCGGATGATCCACCTCCGTTGAGTATATAGATGAATGCAATCTGGTCGATTGAAGCAACGTGTGATAAGTGTCAGTTGACTCCGGGTGTACACATCGAGGTCGAGGGGTTACGAGACGGAGCTGGCATTAACAAACACCTCGCGACCATTGCTTCGCACGGAACGTCTCAAACGGTCTCTCGAGAGGGGCTTACGCATGTCTATGGAAGTTGAGTGATTGCCCCGGACTGTCACCGCGGACCGGTACTCACCAAATGCATCCTCCTCGTCTTTTCCACCTTTGCCGACACCAAGCGTGCCATAATACTCTTTTACCCTACGATACACGCTGTACCCGAATCCTTCGTACATGCTTATTGCGAGTGCGTTGTTACAGCGGACGTAAAGATCAACGAAGAATCCCTTGTAATGTTCGTCAGAAACGAGTTCTAGACGATTGACCATGCTGCGTGCGAGGGAGAGGCGACGATACTCGGGGGCGACGGTCACCGCGGTGATGTGACCGTGCCATTCGGCCGCCGAGCCCTCCGCCTTGCCAAGTACTGTACGAAAATGGTGTTCGTGGGACCAATGAGATATTCGGGGACGAAGCTCGTACTGTAGCCCATCATACGTCCTCCGGGTGCTTCTTGGGCACAGCACAAATCAGGCCATCGTGAGAGGTAGGACAGGTAAAAGCTGACGCCATACTAGAAGCGACGTTTCAGTGCTGTGAATAGATCCCACGAAGTGTCACGTACGGTTTCTGTCCAGACGTCCAAGTTGCTGGGTGTGGGCTAAGGCGTGATTGGGAAGACATGAGGTGCGGACTTACATGTTATTGAACTTGAACATGTCTGTCGCCATGAACGGTCTTAGGATGCTCATTTTTTGGCTTGAAAAGATATGAGTACTTGCTCGCGCGACGCTCCCGTCCGCTGGAAGGTTTCCTAAACGAGTGCAGATTATCAGAGAGTGTTATCTGCGGAGGATGGAAACCCTTTGGATCCTAACAGGAACAAACACCACTTGCAGTGCACGGAGTCTTGCGTGTGTCACGACCAAACGACGGTCGTTTGGGCACAGAGACCCCTGGAACTTTAACCCCCGCTCTGCCTATTTCACTGTATCAATGTATCAGCAATTTTCTGCGACTGCACCCCCTGACTACGAACATAACTCGTTGGTGGGGTCCCTCTCTGCGGGCCCAAGCACAGTTGCCCCGCATGCCACAACGACGGCACCGACTTCACATCAAAGGCCACCCCCGCTCGTTGCGACTGGCGACTGGGCACACGAACTCGTCCAACTCGCAAAAACCGCTGAGCTCAAGTAGGTTCACAGAGATCCACCCCACGAGGGTCCTTGTCTACCGTTTAAAAGTCATCCCATCATGACTGGACTGATTGTTGCATTTGCCTCTTAGGAAGCATTCCCTGACCCTGCAACTCCATACAGCGCACATCGTATCCGCACATGCGAGCCTGGAACAAAAGGACAAGGCTATCCAGGATCTCAGAGAACAGAAAAATAAGTGCGTCTGGTGTTAATAATCAGGGTTGCTGCATCACGCTCATCGTCGAGCACCGTTCCATGGCACCTCATCTCGTTTCATGCATGCCAATCACACGATATTCTGATCCAATTTTTATGATGCAGACTTGACAGCGAGCGAACGCGATTGCTCAATGCCCTTGCAGAGGTTCGAACTCCTTCGTTTGCAAGGAGCGTCCCTATTGATTGGATACATCTCTATCGCCCATCAGATAAATTCGGACCGCGACAAGGTAATCCGCTCAGATGGCATGGGTGAACAATGTCTTACGGTTGTCTAGGCTGACCTGCTTGAAGCATCTATTTCGCGAGAGTATGCTTGCATTCCCTACTCGGTTATCGTCGGATACTGAATGCCGGATCGAAGATGTGCGGAGCTGCGCCAGCAGATCACTGCTCTCCAAGATGGGGAATATGCAGCGGCCAAATCGGAAGTGGACCGGCTGCGTCAAGAACTGGGGCAGCCCCCTTTACCGCCACTACAGGCTACTTTAGATGAGAAGACGTCTCAGTGAGTAACCGATCCCCACGCTAGTGGCGACGGTGTTTCTTTGCGCTTCCGGCACAGAGACCGGTCCATCTGATCGCTGGGCATGGATGACTTGCTGGCCGGAGCAGAACGCCCCGACTATTCTTATCCCGAGTTTCCTTTCTCTAATAGAACATGTGCTCACATTACACCATATCGCTATATAGGTATTTGCGCGATCGCCGGGTAAACGGTGAGAAACGGAGTGCGGGTGACGTGAGTCAAGAAGCGTCATCGGGCACGACGAAACGGCCAAGGGGACGGCCAAAGGGCAGCAAGAATCGGGCAAGCAGGGCGGGCGGAAACGTATCAGGGGGGAGTGCGGGGACAGTGGCTTAGATGACGTTGGCATGCTTTTGATGACATTGTACATATACCCGCAATCGATGTGATGATTCCATGTAACTGGGATGGGATGTGTTGTTTGCCCAGGTATTTCGGATAGATTAGTGAATTTGTGTCATGGTGGTTTTGTTGGGTGAAACGAGCTGGTTTGTAATTGCCGTAGTGCTTTCGTCTGCGATCGATGCGCGCGATGGCGTGGCCGCTGCTGCCGATTGATGTGACAGTCAGCGAACGCCGGCGGCGATGCCGTCGCTTAGTCACTAATGGCACAGTCAGGGGGAGTCATTACACATCTTGCTTTCTTCTCCAAAGACGTCGAGTCAAAGCGCGGCTCGCTAAGCGGTATCGACGCGAGGATGAATTGGGTGGACTGCGGTGCCATCGACGGCGCCTCAGACTCTCAGAGTGGACAGATCGCAGCGGGTGCCATGGCGTGCGGTTCCACATATGGACATGGTTAGCGGTGATGAGGTAAGCTGGTTCGAGGGAAATGATTCGATTGTTCCCCTTGCTCGGCCCTGACTCGGATTCAAAATTCCATTGCTAATCCTTTCTCTTGTCACGTCCTTCCTTTTTCGTCATCTTCCGATTCGGCCCTTTCGCTCGCCCGGGTCCCCTTTATAACTCTGGCTCCTCTGCCCGTCATGCCCAACTCTCCTCCTCCCCACAACAATGGCTCGCTCCCCCCTCCACCACGCCAGCCTCGTCGACCCTGCTCTGCACTCCCCTGCTCTCCTCGAGCTGCTCGGCATCAAGCTCTCCAGACCTGTCCTCGGTATGTCCTCTCCGTCATCCACACTCACCCCTACTTACCCCCTTTTCAGAATATGTCGTCGACTGTGTCGTAGATACCGTCGATTTTGCCATGGGTCGTCCTTCCTCATCTCGCCGCGGTCGTGCTCTCTCGCGCCGCTCTGAACATGCCGCATTTGCCACCTTTGTCACCAATGTCATCACCCGTGCTGAAGTCACCATCCCCACCATCCTCGTTTCGCTCGCCTACATCGATAGAGCCAAGCCTCATCTTCAAATCGCGCTCGAGGAATGGGCGTGTGAGCGCGTCTTTCTTGGCGCCGTAATGGTTGCGAGCAAGGTACATCGCCTTTTTACTCTTATGTTATCTGTTCCTCACCAAAGTCTCGTTCATAGTATCTCAACGATTCTACTCTTAAGAACATCCACTGGGCGCTCTGTACTGGCGTGTTCGGCAAGCGTGATGTTGGCCGCATTGAACGCGAGTTCCTGGACGTCCTTGACTTTGAGCTGTCTGTCACCGAAGATGACATTCTCAGCCACCATGATTCGCTCTCTGCGGTCGCTTTGCCTTCTCACAACTATCGTCGCCACGTCGATCCCCACACCCGCACCCATTATCACTCCGCAAACCACCCTGTCTGCCCAGGCTTGGATCCTTCCAGTCCCAAATCGTCTTCATCCGGGAGCTCTCCCGCACCGCTTACACCCGAAACGCGTGTTGATTCCACTTATGGTACCCATCCCAAAGTGTGCCATGAGAATATGGACGACACTACCACACATGTGGTACAAATCCCATCAAAAGGGCCCTTGCCATCCACCATGGACTTAATCCGGGCTTTCCCTCTTCCCGTGTCACATTCACATTCATATTTACAACCTTCTGCGCCCTCGCACAAGCCACACCATCGCTCTTCGCATCGCCCCTATTACCCACTGACACAAGTCACTGCATAGCCATCCTTTTTCTCCTTCCCTATCTAATGAAATCGTGGTGTCGCTATATTTTTTGACATATACCACACTCCTTCGCATCTAGTAAATTATAACATGTATCATGTGTCTACTCGAATGGGATAATAGTATTACACCGCTCCACATCACTTGCATGCCTTTGAGATCTGGAAGCCGGCTTCCACCTGGAGTGCTCGTATTACTATTAATGCGTAATCGTGCTTTGTACACAGCTGTCAGTCTGGGAGTCAACTTGGCATCACTTCGCCGGCAAGGTCGGACCTGCTCAGCCCTCTTACGGTCCTTGGCAGCCAATTAGCCCTCATGATCACACGATGAGTCGGAAGTGCGGTCGGGTCGGACCCGTTCCAGTCAGCGACGGCCTGCGGGTTCTCCACAACACACCGCGATCGCTCATTGTCCACTTAAACTTGAGTGTATTCCCCAAATCGTACACTATCCGTACAGCATCCCCACTCGTCGCCGCTCATAGCGCAACGGCGTCTCCGCCGCCCGAGGTACGTTCTAGACTTTGAACACATGGAGCGCCTTATTATCATAAAAATAGTACGCCCGCATACGTGATTGGTTCGAGCGCGCTATCGATGCGACCGCATCGCAATTATAATCCACTGCCAGCACGTCCACGTGTCACGGTGCCATTCTGACGCGTCGCCATCGATAATCCGTCGGGAACCGGCCATGCCGTGTCTTGGTCGTGCGTTCCAACCCTAGTACCAAGCTTGTTGATGTTGCCCCGACGACGCGACGCGTCGACCCCAATGCTCCTCGGGGGAGCGGACACGAGCCCGGACTCGGTCCCTGTGGAGAGTCCGGGTGAATCGTGGTTTCAAGCCGGTTTACACCTCGCGTGCCGTACCTCATAACACGAACATGAATGGGCGGACGACGGAAACGAACGAACGAACGTACGGGCGCGGGCGCGCTCGCGCTGCCACTAACCCATGTGGTGTCCCAGCCCGAGATGCACTCACCAGTGACCTCGCCGTCCCTCCAATCGGACAGCCAAGCCCTGGGACTTTCTTTTCTCCTGTTCCGTTTTTCACATCGTTCGTCGGTCCCTAGGATCCCCGACCCGGGTACCAACGCCTGGGTCTGGACTCTGGATGCCTAAACTGGCTCGGTCGATGGCCAGTCATCCCCGACGAGTCGGATATAAGTCTGGGGATGGGCTTGATCGTTCCTAGAAAGCTGTCCGGCCGAACAAGGCTATTATTTCGGGCGAGCGCCCTGCGGATAGGGCGTTCGAGACTGGCTCGCCCCCTCCGGTCGATGGCTCTGTGCACGCCGGTATAAAAGTCGGGGGACGGGCTTGCTCGTGATCATTCCTAGTGTCCAACCGAACGAGGCCTATTCGGGTGACCGTCATCCACTTTTCTGGCGAGACCGCTCGAACCGCACGCAAATTAGACCTAGATCGGCGATACGGTCGTCGATGCAATAGGAGGAACACAGGAACCCATTTGGAGGTGGGTGTTCCTGTCGGCCGACTGGTGTGCCTTTAACCCAGTTTAATATAAATGAGTTTTAATCTTGGGATGTCGCATCCTTTTCGGGTCACACCCATTATCATAGCGAATAGTCATTTATAACATTTCCTATGGTGAGTACAGTCCAGTGACATATGACATCGTGGGGTATTGTTTACTAGCAAATACAGAGTGGAGAGTGAGTTTTACACGTTTGCGTTTGAGTACTAGGGAATATAAATCTTGGAGTATCCTTCCACACTAGCGTTGCCGTCAGAGGAATCTAGACTAAACGAATCCGTCGCTTACTTTGTTCGACAACAGGGGCACGTGTGCTTTGAGACGGACGAGCGAGACGCCAAGTTTTCTCGACAGTCATCACAAAGCGCAAGACATCTGGGAGTGTCAATCGAGCTCCATGGCGCAGTCCCCAAAGGGTGCTCACCGACACGGCCAGCAAATAATCTGACGCGGTTCCACCGTACATATGACACAGTTCCTTCTTGCTTCATCGAGTACACCTTCGGGTTGTGAGACAACAGCGCCTGGTCTTCGCGCGTGTATCACGTCTGTCCACTCGTCTCGGCGCAGTGTGCTGGGCGGGGGGGCAGATACCAATTGGCTGAAGCGTCGTCGCGTCAGCGGAGACGACGAATGATCAGCTAGATGGGCCAATATATGGGAAGCTGACGTCGACGTCGCGACAACAGAGGAAAGGTCTGCATATAGACCGACGGCTTCAACTTGATTATCATACCCATTGTTCTCTACACTGTCCGACGTGGAGGAAACAGATTCGACAGAGTTTGAACGTGACGGCGAGGTCGGCTCGTATTCGTCGAATTCATCGTCGCTGAGCTGTTCTCCGCGAATAAATCGATCATAGACGTCTTGGCCGTCTACGTGCTCGTTCTGTGAATAGTCCTCCAGGGGTGTGACTTCCGGAGAGGATGGGGGGCGCATGCGGGGGCTTTTCAAGAAATCCCGGAAGAATATGTACGTTCGTTTAAGAAAGCGGGCTACCCCGACAATAAACTTGACAAATTCGCGAAGCCAAGCGAGGTCCAACCAAAGATCGCCGTCGTTGGAAGTGGACTTGACACTCTTGATTTCGTTTGCGAAACCCCTTTTCGCTCGGCGATTCTTACCGCAGCCTTCGAGTGGGTGTGAGATGGAGTCGACGCCGGAGCGGCTGAGTGCGACGGTGGGGACCTCTGTCTGGTCGAGAGGGGGTGACATGAGCGCGATGCCGCCGACCTCGTTTCCGAGGCCGGCTACGCTGGAGGTTTCGAGACTTGCGGTTCCCATGCGGAGGAGAGCGACAGAAAAGTCTTCGTCGTGCCTTGGTAATAGAGCGGCATGGTGGCCGAACAGGGGGCGGGAGAGGGAGCCTTCCGCGAGGATCTGTGAGAGGGCGTTGAGAAATGCGGCGAGAAGGGTGACAAAGAGGAGGATGGATTCAAAGAGACAGGGCATGTAGTTGAGAAGAGGATAGGTGGAGTCGGAGAACCAGAGAACCCAGTGGAAGTGGATGAGGGCAGTGATGGATACAAATGCGGAAGGGATGAGGCGATGATTTGAGCAGGACTGCTTTATTCCGAGACAGTGCACGATTGTGAGCTAGGATGGGGTTGAGTTTCTCGGCAGATGGAAAGGGTTGGGAACGGACTTGTACGAGAGGGAGAATGATGGTGAAGACGACATGTTTGTCTGGCCGGGAGGGGAGATCTTGGAGCTTTGTGCCGTGTGTCATTGGGGAAGAGTAAATGTGCAGCAGAAAGGCATAGCCGAACTGAGGGAATAACGTCAAGCGAGGAGGACATGCGGCAGGATGACATACGAGGTTAAACGGGGAGGCGCCGCTGTTTGCGCCCTCCAGGCCACGGACGAGAGCTTCGAGGGAGAGTGCGCCGCAGACGGAGCAGAACGTGAGCCAGCAGAGGGCTGCGGTGTCGTACTGTGCGACCCACGAAGCGAGGGAGCGAAGGGCATCGGGGGGGAACTTGTGCGCGGTCTGGGCAAGGGTGGTGGACCAGAGCAGGAGGGACTTTGCTAAAAAGTAGAGGGACGGAAGACGGAGGACGAGACGGACGAGCGAGGACGAAAAGTCGAGCGGGAATATGGGACGACGTGGGACGCGGAAGAAGAGGCTGTGCCTGGCTGGGGTGCGGCGTGGTGGGACGACGATGTTCTGTATGCGGTGTACGAGGACGGCCTGGGAGGTGTGAGCACGAGCGACGGAGAGTCAGAGCGGGAATACCATGAGGACGAGGCCGAGCATGTAGCCCGACGTGAGGAATCCCCAGGGGCCAGGCAGCGGGGCGACGGCGGGCGCGGGCATGGTGGTACAGTGCCAACTCGATTAGTCATCCACATGTCCCTCGTCCGGCTGCTCGCTGCCCGCCAGCCCGCCATCCAGGCCACCGCCAGCGCCATACGCGTGCTCGACAGCCCCCCCGCATTCCACGCGGACCTCCTCGTGCGTGCCAGCCTCCGTGTCCAGCTCACCCTCACCCCCCCCAGGACATCGTGCGCCGCGCAAAACGACGCGTCTTTCTCTCGTCCCTCTACCTCGCCCCGTCCGAGCACCAGCTGGTCCGTGTCCTCGCCTCGCGCGCTCCTCTGCTCACCCGCGTAGCTAGCATCCCTCGACACGGCACTGCGCCAGAACGGCCGTCTCCACCTCCACCTCACCCTCGACTACAACCGCTCAACCCGCCCCGGCCCGGACTCCCCCGTCCTCGCCCTTCTCCCCCTTGTGCGCGCCCATCCGTCCAGGGTCCATGTCTCCCTCTTTCGCAGCCCCTATCTCAGCGGTCCCGTGTCCACCCTCGTCCCCCCGCGCTTCAACGAGGGCTGGGGGACCTGGCACCCAAAAATATACGGGGCCGACGACGACGTCATCATCAGCGGGTCAGTCTCGCCGGTGCCTCGCCCGATCGTGCTAACTCGCACCACAGCGCCAACCTCAACACATCCTACTTTACCAATCGCCAGGACCGCTACCTCCATTTCAAGGCCCAGCCAGCGCTTGCAGACTACTGCTTCTCCTTTCTGCGGCTGATATCCTCCTTTTCGTATAATATATCCTGCACACGCGCACCCGTAATACAATGGCCCGACCCCTCCATTGAGCCTTGGAAGATCCAGTCCAAGCTCCACAACGCATTGTCCCAATTCCAGGCGTCCCGTCTCACGTCCTCGTATCACACCGGCGACACCGTCCTGTTTCCCGTCATTCAAGGCGGCCAGTTCAATATCCGCGAAGAAGAGCGCACCTTGTCAATCATCTTCGACCACCTGGCCTCTCAGCGCGGACCCACCCCCGCAATGACCTGGACGAGCGGCTACTTTGGCCTTTACAAACCCTATCAAGACATGATTCTCAAATCTCCCGCAACATGCGAGGTCATCGCCGCAAGCCCCAAGGTGCTAGCATATACCCCCCATTCTCCGCCCTGCTGATATATTGCAGGCAAACGGCTTCTATGGTTCCCGTGGACTGTCTGGTCTCATACCCGAAGCATATACTTTGCTGGAGCAGAGGTTCATCCGTGCAGCTCGTGCAGCCGGCCGACTATCCGATCAACGTGACGATACTGTCACTCTGTCAGAGTGGGAACGACAAGGCTGGACGTACCACGCCAAAGGTAGTTTCCATCTCTCGCTCGCCGCCGTCGCTCATACTGTGCAGGCATCTGGTTATCCCCTTCCAAAGACAGCCCCCCCGCGTTGACCATGTTTGGCTCGACCAATCTGAACTCGCGGTCCGCGAACTTCGACACCGAACTTTCCTTTGTAATGGTCACGTCCTCACAGGCGTTACAGCAAACCCTACATGACGAGGTACGTAACTTGCGACAATGGGCAGGACCTTGGAAAGGGGCCCATAGAACCGTTCGTTTGAGAACGAAAGCGATCGTCGGTCTAGTCGGTGGAATGTTGTGAATCGATTTTATTTTCACTACCTGGGCGTGATTGCAACCTGACGTCCGGTGTACGTACCCCGCGCGGACACCTCATTCAAACAAGACTCCCAGGGATTCACTGCCGTTCACGACTCTCCGCCGGTGGACTGCGAAGGTTCCGCAGAGCTGGGTGAATCACCTTTTACTTGCTTCCTTCCCCCTTTCTCGCCTCCACCATTGGGAGGCGTGACGTACTCAAATTTTCTGGTATCGAGGGTGAAGGTGATGGGACCCTATCGCGAGGTCAATCCGAGTGTGATACGCTGGCCCACTGCAAACGTGCCTCGTTTGTCAAACTCACGTCCATCATGGCACCAAACTGTCCGTCTATGCGTCCTTTGAGTCGTCACGTCGTGTCGAGTCTCTTGAGCCTACCTTTGATGCGATCCGGGACGTACAGCTTCTTCATCTTGTCTAAAAACACCTCGTACAGCTGACGCGACGATTCCGCGGACTGTGCATGCATCGTGTGTTTGCGAGACAAACGAGCTCGGACGGACGTACCATCGCCCTATGGAAATCCGGTTTGGCCCCCTTGCTCGTATTCGCCAAGAGCGTGAATTGCGACACGCAGAGGACCTCGCCCGCGACGTCCTTGACGCTCGTCTTCCACATCGCACCGCTCGCGTCCGAAAAGGCGCGCAAGGAGAGTCTGCCGTGTCCCAAACGGTCAGCTTTGGGCGGGTCGATATGAATCCTTGGATTACATTTTATTGGAGAGGACGTCGACGTCCGTGGGGGTGTCGTCTACCTTGCACGCGTGTTGAGTGGTGTGTCATGTGGTGGAGGCGTACCCCGTACCGATGCCGATGCCGACGAGGACCATGAGTCCTCTGGATATGCTAGAGATCACGTTGCCATCGACTGCGGAACGTCAGGGCCATGGCCAGTGAGTTGGTCTGCATTGCTCACCGGTGACGGATGCGGACGCGACGCGCTGTACTACTGCTCTCATGATGGTGTGGTCAGAGGTTCTAATTAGGCAAGCTAATCTACAGCCATCTATGAATGTACGGTATAAGTCCGAACGCCCTCGTCGATCACACCACAGCCCAAGCACCAATCTTCAACATAAATGGTTGCAATCTGCCCGGGTGCAATGCCCTTCTGAGGCGTACGAAAGAGGACGTGCAATCCTCGCGTATCCCTGCAAGGGATCAATGACCGGATCGAATGAGGGGCGTTCCACCCACCGATGAACAGTACATGGCGCGTCGGTCATGCAGTGTCGATACTTTACGCGCGCTTCCAGGCCAGAAGGCTGTGATACTTGCCAAGGCTCATCGTCCGCCCATATCCAACGAAAGTCGCGGACGCGGATACCCTCAACATACAACGCGGGGTGGTCCCTGTCAAGTACTAAGCAGATCGCAAGGCGACTGGACGGCACGACTTACGCCCCAGGCACAACGAAGATGGTGTTTGTCTCTGGATCTTTCTTGGCCACAAACATTCGTTGCGGCATGCCACTGATTTTAGCCCCTTGACCGATCGTATAGCTCCATAGTCCCTGATGAACGCTTGCTTGCTTTCCGGTGGTCATGTCCACTATAAGCCCGGGCTTGGGTACGATGTATTGTGCTGAAAAGGTCTGAGTCCGTGACGACGAACGAGACGCAGACGGAATTTACATATAAATTCGCTAAATTTCTTTCGCTCTCCAACAAAGCAGAGGCCCATGCTCTCGTCTCTGGTTGCTGTCGGTAGATTCCACTCGTTGGCAAGGTTCCGTACCTGGGCCTTGGTCAATCGAGAAAGTGGGAACAGGGCACGCGAGAGGCTGTTTTCGGAGATAGAGGACAAGTAGTATGTTTGATCCTTGGTCGAGTCCAAGGGTCTTCTGAGCATGGGACGCGGTTTAGAGGTATGATCCCAGGTCTTGCGAGCATAGTGTCCTGTCATGGCACTGGTCAGGAATACCGGCTGGTATGGTTTGGAGAGAACAGGTACCGGTTGCAAGCCATGCATCTGAGAACTCCCCCGCAAGACTGTCCAAAAGGGCACCAAATTTGACCTCCCTGTGCCCATCAGAACGTACAAAGAAGGCTACATAGGACAAACCGTTCTTACTTGTTGCACCAGACGTCGGGATTCGGCGAAAGTCCTGAAGCCCAGTCTCTGAGGGATGGCTCGAACACCCGGAGCCAATATTCCCGACTAAGATCGATCTGTTCCCTCGTGAGACGACCGCCGGCGACGCGAGGAGCGCGGACGCACCATCTTGGCGGGTATATCGAGCATCCGACAGACTCTCTGCACGTCCTCCCAGTCCTTCTTCCACTCGCATCCGTCGTCCGACCCGGACTCGTCGCGCGTGTCCCAATTCCGCATAAATACTGCAGAGAGGTCGTATCCCTGAGCAACATGATGAAAGCGCGATGCGATGAGAGGCGACTGGACTCACGTTCGCGGCGTCAGCCAAGAGCTTTGCGGTCACGGAGGAGTCGACTCCGCCGGACATGGCCACTACGACTGCGTGGACATTGGAAACCCCCAGAAACGGTGCGTTCGACTGGTCGACGTACCTTTGTCTCCTTTCGACGGGGTGGTTGAGCGTGCATGATAGTTTCGAATGTAACGTGCGGAACGCGGTCGGACGAGATTGAGCCGGAGCAAAAGCATACGGTCACGGAACTGAATGTGTGACACGCGACTCGAAGGACATCCAAGATGGTCGTCGGGACCAAGACTGATGGTAAATCCCTACCACACACTCCCATGGCCTCGATTGATTGACCCGCTCGGAGGCCCATCCCAGGCCGAGATCCTGCTACGAGTCACCTCGGCGATCGCTGCAGAGTTGATCAGATCGCACGACGCCAACGAGTCGGTCTCTCTAAACGAGCTTCGCGCCAAGATGTCGAAAAAGTTTGGCTTTGGAGGCGTCCCAAGACTCGTTGACATCATCAGCGCGATTCCGGACGACTACAAGAAGGCGCTCCTCCCCAAGCTCCGTGCGAGACCGATACGGACTGCGAGCGGGGTGGGCTCGGTTTACGACGCTGTCTATCCGACGTGGCTTATTC
>JBBPKY010000131.1:0-43758 GCA_038089495.1 Xerocomellus dryophilus
TGGGACTAGAAGGAGAACGGTGTGAGGTCTTTACAAGAGAATAAGAGAGACGCTACTGCCATCAAAGAGATGGAGACAGTGGATCCATCTAAGGGAGAACATGCCGGGTCCAGCGGAGACGCGACGACGGAAAGAGAAAAGGAATAAACGCGTATAGAGGAGCAAAACTGTAACAAAACCTGTCCTTCATCTCCCTAACCTTGCCACTCCCTTCGCCGTCGCCACCGATGCCTCTAAGTATGCCTCTGGCACTATCCTCCTCTAAACCGACTCCAATGGCGATTGGCACCCCTGCTCCTATCTTTCCCAGTCATTCTCCCCCGCAGAATGAAACTACGACATCTATGACCGCGAACTCCTCGCCATCATCCACACTCTCAAATCCTGGCGTCACTACCTCCATGGCTCACCTTTCCCTGTCCAAGTCTTCACCGATCACAAGAACCTCACCTACTTCTGCCAGCCGCAGAACTTGAATCGCCGCCAAGCCCGTTGGCTCCTTGACATCACCAATTTTGATCTTAAAATCATCCATGTCCCTGGCAAACTCCTCACCGGCCCTGACGCCTTATCCCGCCGACCCGATCTCCTTCCCAAAGATGACTCGGACAACGAAGGGGTTACTCTTCTCCCTCCATCCCTCTTCGTCAATCTCATTGACACCGATCTCTCCCGCCGTATTGCGTCAGCTTCCTCCGATGATTCCCTCATTACCCAGACCCTACAATCACTACAAGAAAATAATCCTACTACCCTCCGCTCCCGCCTCGCCGACTGGAAAATGGAAGGCAGAATTCTCACTTATAAAGGCCGCGTCTATGTCCCCCCTGACGACTCCATCCGCCGTTCCATCCTCCAGCACTGCCATGATCATGACACTGCCGGTCACCCCGGCTTCCTTAAGACCCAACAACTTGTCGCCACTGAATTCTGGTGGCCCGGTCTTGCCACATATGTCTGACAATATGTCGAAGGCTGCGCTATATGCCAGCAAAACAAAGTCAACACTCACCCTACGGTTCCCCCGATCACCCCTATTAAATCCATCACCACCTGTCCCTTCCAGCAAATCTCCTGCGATCTTATCACCAATCTCCCTGTTTCCGCAGGCTTCAATTCCCTATTTGTCATGGTAGACCATGAGCTTACTAAGGGGGTGATTCTTTGCCCCACCAAGAAAACCATCACTGCCGAAGGGGTAGCCGCTCTTTTCTTCCACAAAGTTTACCTTTGCTTTGGACTTTTTGACAAAGTCATCTCCGATCGCGGCCCTCAATTCACCTCTGCCTTTGCTTGGGAGCTTGGAAAACTCCTGAAGTACGACCTCTCCTTCTCTACTGCATATCACCCTCAATCCGACAGCGAAACAGAACGTGTTAATCAGGAAGTGGAAACGTATCTCTGCATCTTCTGTGGCGCAAACCCCACCTCATGGTCCGATTCTATTTCCCATGCCGAATTTGCCCACAATCACCGCACTCATTCCGTCACCAACCAGTCCCCGTTCTATCTCATGATGGGATATGAACCCCGTACCCTTCCCTCGGTAATCGCCGACACTTCCATTCCTGCAGTAGAAGCTTGCCTTAACTCCCTCACCACTGCCCCAAACAAAGTCCTCGCTGCCCATGAACTCGCCCGCCAGGTCATGTCCTCTCGCTCCCGCCGTGGTTTCAAACCCTTCGCCAAAGGGGACAAAGTCTGGCTTGAAGCCAGAAACCTGAAATGCCTCGTGTCCAACCCGAAGTTTGCCCCGAAACACGAAGGCCCCTTCACCATTACGAAAGTCTTATCTCCCATCGTATATCAACTCCACCTTCTGAACACCTGGAAGATTCACCCAGTCTTCCATGCTTCTCTTCTATCGCCATATAAAGAAAACTCCGTCCATGGGAAGAACTTCCCTGTGCCACCCCCTGATCTTATCGATGGAGAAGAAGAATATGAAGTCGAGAAGATCATACGCCACCGGGGATCCCCGAAATTCTGCTCCTTCCTGATCTGATGGAAGGGATACTCCGCCAAAGAAGACTCCTGGGTCCCAGAATGGAACTTAAAACATGCAAAGTCCGCTCTCGCTTCGTATAAGAAGCTTCACCCTTCCATGTTCCTCCGATCGTCCAGCTCTTGTTGAAACCACCATGTCCGCCAATGCCACCTCTACCATCTCTTCTGTCTCTTCAGTTTCGTCTCTCCATGATACTATTGTCAACGACATTTCTTGTCCTTCATCTACAGAACCCCAAGCAGGATGGGGATCCTCTCCCACCCCTGAACCTGATAGTTTTCCTCCTGTGTCTCTGGCTACAATTGCTTCTCCTATTCATTCCGTGACCGTTCCCCTCTATGCCAACTGCCTTCATGACGACTTTCCGGACTCCCCGGACATCCTCCACCTCTCCACGTACCTCCGAGATTCTTCTTTCTCTATTGCCATTGATTCCTTCCTTGACATGGGTTCCCCCCTCTTTGTCTTGCACCGTGCCTTCTTGAAGAACTCCACCCTCTGACTCTTAGCTACCAACCTCACAAACTCCCCCCTCCAGTCCATGCACTCCCGCCTCATCAGAGACATCTACTGCAACATTGAAGGATCCCTCCTCATGACGATGTACCAGCTTGGGATGCTGGAATTTTTAGATGACATTGACCGCTATATGCGGGAACTTGCCCAATGCCACTCCCCTGAATCCACCATTTCCTTCCTTACCGCCCTGTCCACGAACACCTCCTTCGTCACTGCCCCTTCCTCGAGGACGTCTTCGTCCATCTCTGCCTCCTCATCTCCTCTCAACACCAAGGAAGAAGCAGTGTATCAATGCATCGAATCATGGTGGACTGGTGGTCACGAAATGGTGCCACTCCCCCGCACTCACCCTCATTATAACCAAGCATGTTTTTCTTGTCACCACATGCGTACCGAATGCCCGGTTTACCAATGTCCTACCTGCCTTCGATGGCAACCCGGTCACATGCAACAGCGGTGCCCTCTTCGTCGTCTTCCACCTCCGCCATCCCCTTCCATGTCGTCTCCCTCCTCCTCTCGTCGTTCCTCCGGATCCTCCGGACATTCTCAACTGCAAACGTCATCCTCTCGCCGCCCCACTAGGACCACCAGGCATTCTTCAATATCCATCCCTCCTCCTCATCATTCTCATTCCCTGTATCCTCGCCTGACTCGCCGCCCTTCCATTTGAGAGCCATCCCCTGTCTTAGACGTATATGAAGATGACAACGCCCTCAGATGGGACCAGTTCTCCAGTGAGGCCCAGAGTAACATGTGTGGTTCTCCTTGCGGATCCGTTCGCGGTTACTAGAAGTTGTCCTACGCCGTTGCCTAGGATCTAGTAGGGGGGTCATGTTACGATTTCTTTTCTTTTCTATTTTCGTCGAAGTTCTTCTCTCACGTTCCAGAACCTTCTCCCCGTTCCTGTGGAACGCCCTCCACCTAAACACAGCTTCTATTTTACACGCTGCACATGGTTACCTTTACTCCATTCCCTCTTACCTTTTACAGACGTCGATTCCTGTTCATGCACAGCCTCGTGCAGCCTTATTCCTTCTATTGTACGACCCAAGCCTTTCCTTTTATATCCGTCTTAGCATTTCTGCTACGAATACTGCTTGGTCCGTGCGCTGCATCTCCACTTATTTAAGTAGATGATTCTCTGCATGTATTTCCCAACTTCGACCTGCTCAATATACCTTGAAGCAGCCCTCCAGATTTCTCTAAGTCTCTGCCTTACTTCTGAGTAGGCGCTCCTTGTCTTACCGTGTTCGCTGCAACATCCCTTGCAGCTCCCTTGGTCTGTGGAAGTCCCAGACACCCCTTGTCCCTCCAAAGGATACCATCTCGGAGTTCTCGTCTTTGTCTATCAAAGGACAACCCTCGATTCTCTGCGTTCGTCGAAGTCCCCCTTCGACTCCCTAGTCTTCCCCTTCACCTCTTTGAGTCTACGTTAGTTCCTACCCAGGCCTAGCATAACAGACAAACAGTTTCCCACCTGGAAGCCATTCATGTCACAGAAGACAGAGACAACGAATGGGAGGTAGACCGGATCATCTATTCCAGATATAAAAATAAAAAATTAGAATTCCTGGACATTGGAAAGGATATAACGAGTCAGACCACACTTGGGAGCCAAAATTAAATCTCGGCAATGCTAAAGAAGCTTTGAAAGACTTCTACCGCACTAATCCCATGGCACCACGAGCACTCTCAATCCCACCAGAGGATTTCCTTTTCCTTTTCAACAAGCAGCTGGAGCCCTTGACAACTCTTTTACCCCAGCAAATACCTTTTGATCACCTGGAAGTTGATCTTTAGAGAGGGGATAGTGTTAGGGTGCTGCTTAGTCACACCTGCATATAACAGACTTAGCCAATTTTTCACCTTTCTTCCTTATCTTATCTTTTACCTTATCAGATAACCTGGGTACAGCTCTCAAGACACCCACCTTCCTTTTATGGTGATTCATCTTCTCACCAGATCCGAGATCTGCCTTTCATTATGCACATGCTTCCTTTCATCTCCATGCAGTGCATGGCTATGTTTCATTTCTGCTATGCTTCTCTTCTCTTCCATTCTGCCACCACCACAACGTGGTTGCCTCATGTATCACCTCATGCCTATGCTTCTATCTAGGCTATGCTGCCACATACTTTAGCTATGTTGGAACTTGTATCAATAGATATGGTACAAACATGTATAAACAGTAGAATAGTATATAAGGGTGCAAGTTCCAGCCAGAGAACTCCAGTCTAGTTCTCTTGGTCTTTACACCAAACACCCGACTCAGTTGGACCTAGTGTCCTAGTTCCCCTTCAGTTCCTAGTAGTTGCCAGTCCTATTCGATTCCCTAAAGCCCTTTGGTTTTTGGTTGTTTCATAGACATGGCTGGAATAACAATGGCTGTGACATCAGATGGGCTAAGAGTGTTGGGTTTGAACTCCTCGTATGCATGATCATACAAGCCTGCCCTCCCCACACACATTTCAAGGTTTTCAGGGACAACAGCAGAGTGGTCAAAGGATGGGCCAATGGGTGCAGCTGAAATCAATCAACCAACAGCATCTTCAAACAAGTGCATGCTATTTTACAGAACTCTGGCTGCATCATCTATGCATGCTACATCCCCAGTGCTCTCAACCCAGCTGATCACCCCTCCCATGGTCTTTTTCCTGCCACAAATCTCCTCCTTTCAGAGATCCCTATCCCTTTTAAGCTCCAGCACTTTCTTGAGGACTATGCCTCCCATGGGTCCATTATGCCCAGCCCACTCTCACTTTATGACAACCATCTTGGCACATGAGAGCAAGGGGGCTCATAACTCCAAGTCCTTGCATGTAGACCCCAATGACTCAGGTATGGTCACCTGACCACTGAAAAAGTCCAAAGGGATGCATGCAGCTGCCAACCCTGCCCTCCTCCCATCTCCTCTGTATCCTGCATGCAAGGCCAAGGACTGGCTTATCCTATGGTTACCAACTAGGCCCTGCTTCATGGCAGACACCAAGGCAATCCTCTCACGTAATGACATTCAACACATCTACAGCATAATTTCGCACACATGGACTGATAGCACAAAGGAAACATATGGTTCAGGCTTACTCACCTTCCATATATGTATTTTGCAACAGCAAGTGCATTCCTGAGTCTGACCATGCACCTGCAAGCTCTTCCATTATTGCAGCTTTTATCTCCACCTTAGCTGGCTTATACCCTGGTAGTGCAATCTCAAACTACCTCAGCAGGGTCAGGGCTTGGCACATCATCCATGGCCTTCCCTGGGCCCATGTTGAAAGCCAGACAGATGCCCCCATGAAGGCTGCAGCCTCACTTGCGCCAGCACAGTCAAAAAGACCCCCTTGCAAACCATATACCGTAGACACCATCTTGACCATCCGACAGCACCTAAACCTTTCCTGCCCCCTTCATGCTGCCATGTTCACTTGCCTCACCATGGCCTTTTACACAACGGCTCACACCAGTGGACTCACAGTCAAGAACCTCCATTCCTTTGATCTCCTCTGTCACATCAAAGTCTCCAATGTGAGCTCTGAGTGTGATCGCCAAGACAACCAGGTGACCAACTTCCACCAACCCCAAGTAAAAATGCAGGTACTGGGGGGCAAGAACATCAACTGGGCTAGACAGGATGGTTTATCAGACCTGCATGTGACGTTCAAGAACCACCTTGCCATCAACACCCTGCCTTCCAATGGCCCACTTTTTGCATACTGCCATTGAAGATTGCACCATCCACTCACCAAGTCCAAGTTTCTCAAAACTCTCACCAAAGTGCTGAAAGCAGCTGGTAAACCGCCACTGCAAGGACATGGGATATAAATAGGCTCTATCCTAGAGTACCTACTGAGGAACATTCCCTTTGACATCATCAAGGTCAAGGGCAAATGGAGCAGTGATGCTTTTCTCAAATATCTGCATTTCCATGCACAGATTCTCACACTGTACATGCAGGCTCAGCCTTCCCTCCGTGAATCCTTCCTTTGACTTACTCTCCCACCTGTCAGATAAGTTGATGAGTTCCATTGTCATCCTCCTCCTAGTCCATGGGCTTGCAGCTCTCACTGCATGCATTGTCAGACAACTACCTTCAGGGTCAGCAGCTCACCACAGCCCTACTAGTAGGACCTCCTGGAGCAGGACAGCACTTTGTGCTGCCACCCACTTTTCTGCTTGTGCATGCTCCCATGCTCCTCTCATTTTGTCTGTATGGTCGGTGATGTATCTCAATTGTGATAGTCTGAACAATACATCATCACCTTCATTTCCTTCGTCTTCACCATTGATCCACAAGCACAAGCCAAAGAATGATACCATATGGCATGATAATGACATCATAATAAGAGATAAAAATGATGTCATATCTGAGTCAGAAAGATAAGGATGAGTAGTGTGAAATAGTGTAAAAATAAGGTTGTAGACTGTTCTAGAATCTGGTATCAGGAATTGAAATTCTGAATAAGAAATACCAGATTTTAATACTCCTTGCTGTTCATTTCATGATGGTTTGTAGGATATAAGTCAAAGTGACTTTCTTCCATCTTCAAACTTCTGCTTGCCCAAGTTCTTCATGAATATATTAGCAAATTGCTGATCTATTGGAATATACTAGTAAAGTTTGATTTTCCCAAACTCTACTGATTGACAAATATAGTGTTCTGTCATTCAAACATGTTTGGTATGTCCTTCTTGAGCAGGATTAGAAGCAAGGAAGATTGCATCTTGATTGTTGACACAAAGAGGTAGAAAACCAAGTTGAAATCCAAATTCTTCATAGATGTTTCAGATCCAATGAAGCTGCTTGGCAGTTTCAGTCATACCACAGTATTCTGCTTTTGTGGAAGAAAGGGTAACCCTTTGTTGTCATCTAGATAGCCAGGAGACTGTGCAATTTCCTAGAAAGATAGTATATTCAGTGATGGAATGTAATGTTTCAACATCACCATCCCAATCTGTGTCAGAATAGACACATAATTATAATGTATGCAGAGATCCTTGGAGGATGAGAGGTAGCATACAATATAAAGTGCCTTCTGCAAATGTTCTTACATAGGATTGGAGGAGAAATGACATTTTGATGACTGCAAAGGATATGACTGGTCTTGTTCCAAGCATCACATGTAACAGTGATCCAATGACTGACTGATAGTGATTGTGAAGTGTTGCATTCAACTGATCTTGGTTAGAGTTTGGTCTCAGGTTGTATGCAGTATGAAGAGGTACAGAGACAGGTCCCCAATCCTCTTCACAAAAACATTTTACAACTTTCTCTGCATAGCAGATTTGGTGTAGAATTATTGTACACTTCTTGCAATCTCTAGTTATCCTCATATCCTCATATTCTTTGGCTGAACCAAGATCTCTTGATTCCCATCATTGCATGAATCATTTCTTATGATTGAGGATTTGTGTCTTGTTGCTAACCATAAAAAGAGCATTATTAACATAAACACCTTGGGCAAGCTCAGATAAGTTTGGACAACTTAGCTGAGGCACAGTCTTAAACAAATTCCGCCTCGGGAAATGAAAAAGTCATCAATAAATATTGCTTAACATATTCAGAAACTGTATTTCACTCAGTCAAATAAACTTATACTTTCATAAGAGGAAGAACAATTTGGCTACATATATCCAAAACAATAACTCCAAGTCTGCACCACTGACATATCTCAGTACTGATTCTGAATAAAATAAGTATTATTTTTACATAACAGAGGCAGCATTCATTGCCGGGTATGTCCATAGAACATATTGGAGATCTAATCCTAACTCGGGCATAGCAACTGAGTTTGAGCATGAGAAAAACAGATATTTGGACTATGTTACAAGAGTACTTTGCAGCTACATATTGGTCAACACATTTTAGCTCTGTAGCAGAACATTATGAGTGGTCCACTCAGGGGTCCACTCAGGGGTCCGGTCAGAGGGAGTGAAAATGACTGACTGTTGGTTGGCGTCTGCACCTGGTGGAAATGACTACTACACTTATGGAGAATGATGACATCCTAGTTCCAGTGGTAAGGCTCCTGGGATATATATCAGGTCAACATTCACATATGTAATGATGGCACTTACAAGCAAGGGTAACTTGACGTCCACAAGCACAGAGAGAAAGGTATGTTCTCCAGCAGACAAGCCCCTGAACCATACATCATCATACCAATTTTGGGATAGCAAAGAGATTGCCTTTGTGCAAGTATTTTTCTTGCACAGTTCGTAGTGGCAAGCAAGTGAGGTATTCCCTAGATGCAAGTACATGCTCTCTTCCCTAACTAAGGGCTTGTAAGAGTCCATAGCATGAACCAGCTGCAAGATGCGAGGGCTTAGCCATGGAATTTCGACGCATTGCACAAATTTTGGACAGACACCCGATGGGATGTCAGTTTCATCCCCACTCATCCCCTCCACACCTAGACATTCAATAATCTTGGAGATCACATCCCATTTTCCATGGTCATGGAAACGATTCTCCCAGATAATCCTTTGTTGTCTCCGAAATGTCTAGGGGGGACTCAGTAGATATCCATAAGAAAGCTTGTAATGTACACCATGTTTCCAAGCTGTGGACCTGTCATTCTTCAGCTGTGTGGCTCATGCAGCATTTTGCTTTGAGATGGCATCCTCTTGTTGCTCATTTGGAGAGGCTTCAATTGCTGCCTTCTGTCGACAGGCTTGAAGGGTCTGGGATAGCTTCTGCGAGCAGATGGAAGAGAGGGCATTGACATGCATGGTCTTATTGTCATAAACAATGGTGGGATATGTTCCTGCCTTGATTTTCATCTGGAAGTCAATTGCTAACAAGCAAATTGTGTCTTGGTTCCAGGGCGATGATTTTAAGGAACTTTTCCAGTCAATAGCAACATTGTCGATAGCTGGGGGGAAACCACGATCTCAAATGAATGCTGCAAGTTGGGCAGAAGAGGCTTGTGCAGGGATTTGCTGTTTAGAAGATCAGATGATCATCACACCTTTCTCTACCAAATATCTCCTACATGCCAACTATGTCACGATCAGTGGTGACCAGTGTTATGGTTTCAGCACATGACGTACATGTAAGAAGTTCTTGTGGCCATGAGGTCCAGGCTTTTTCCTGCCTTTTGAGTGGTTTTGAAGTTGATCCTTAACCGTTTTGTCATCACCTTTCCAACCATCACCTTCGGAATCCACTCAAGTGACATGCGAACCCTTAGTAGTGCACTTAGATCCAATGGAAGTAACCTTGGCATCAATAAATGCCTCTAATCGAGGGATGCAGGCATCCAGCACCCCATGGACTATTGAGTCAACTATTTGATTGGAATTCAAGGAGAGTTGCTCTGTAACAGTGCGCTCGATGACACTTTGGAGAGACTTGGATACTTGCAATGGTCACCTTGGAGTAGTCATTTGGTCCGATTGTGTCGGATGAGAGGGGGAAAGATCTGATTGCGTTGAAGGGGGGAGACTGGTCAAATCAATGTCATCTCAATGATGCTGTGGGATTGTTGCTGGCACTCTTGCCACCAGTTTATTGGTGATGATGGGAGTGCCAAAGAGGGGATCGTGCGATATGGAAATCTGAGAGGTGAGTGCAATGCTGGCATCGACGGAAGTGCCAGCAAGGGGGTCAAGCGATATGGAGGTCTGAGAGGCGATCGAAGTGCCGGCATGGACAGTTGAAGTGTCATTGGGATGCAAGGTCATTGTTTCAACAGCCATCTCATATTTGCCAGAGGATTGAGAATGACCATTCTGCTGAGGAGAGATTTGGGAATGTCTTCACAGGCGAAATGACCCTAAACACTACCATTAACTAACAAAACATATGTTCACGGCCATTGGAAACGGACCTGGCATAGGGCTCGAGGAGCGACTACTTTGAACACGTATATATTCTTCTTTCCACCGGACCCGACCGCAAGTTGAGGGTTGGGACATAGCCATTGCATACAGTGACTCGGATATGGTCCTGGAATTGAAACCATTCTGTCAGAGGTTCTTCAAGGATCTCAAAAAAAGCAGACTAATGGAGATACTTACAGACAGAGCATTGAGTCACAGAGTACTAGGACGGTTTGTTTGAGTGCTAAAGGTAGTTAAGTCATTCATGGTATTGTATACCTGAACTTCAGTGGGAGGTGCACTACAGGAGGTAGTTGGGCCGTTATTGAGTACCCGAGGAGAGCTGAAGGGGATGGCACTGGGAATGGTCTGGTTTGCCTGGGCTTCAGTGGGTGGGACAGTAGAGGAGGTAGTTGGGCTGTCGTTGAGTACCTGTGGAGAGTTGGAGGGGATAGCACTGGAAATGGTCTGATTCACCTGGGCTTCAGTGGGTGGGACAGTAGAGGAGGTAGTTGGGCTGTCATTGAGTACCTGTGGAAAGCTGGAGGGAATGGCACTGGGAATGGTCTGATTCATCTGAGCTTCGGTGGGTGGGGTAGTAGACAAGGTGGTTGGGTTGTCATTGAGTACCTGAGGGGGGCTGAGAACGATGGGGCCAGCAGTAGTTTGATTTGTCTGGACCTTGGTGGGCAGGGTGGCAGAGGAGGTAGTTGGGCTCTCATGAGAGGAGCTGAGGGCAATTGGATTCGTCTGAGCTTCAGTGGGAGGAGTGCAATGAGGAGTAGTTGAGGTCCTACGACTGGCGACAAAGCAAGGATATGGGCAAAGTGGTTGTGAGTGATCACCAATTGTCTGGAGCTCAATGGCTTTACAATGAGCCTTGACTGTTGGGAGTCGAGTGAGAGCGTTATCAATTGCTTGTATGTTTTGCTTTGTCAACTCCCCAGCCTGCAGTCAATCAATGAGCACTGGGGAAGCTACCCAGAATTGGATATGTACATATGGTGTGCGAGATCGCTGCAAGTGTGCACATCACACCGAATAACGATACATGAGAAGATTCCGGAATGTCAGATGATGGCATGGGGAGCTTACCTCGAGGTGTTTGGTCTGCAACATTATCACCCGGTGATCCCTATTGTTTGACGACACAACATTGCACAGTAAGGCAGCTTTTGTTCTTTCTTCTACCTTGGCAACTCCAGGATTCAATGGTAATGCACAGACATGTGCTGCCATGAGTGTACTGCATCAGTACTATTGTACTACACATACTATATATGGACAATCCATTGTACAGGGCGATGGAGTGCACTACTACATAACATATTTCTATGGCACTATTGCGAAGTTCATAATGATGGGAAGAAAGGAAGTAATCATGGTAAATTTCTGATCCTAAATAGGGATCACCAATTTCAAACTCAGCAATCTATGGAATCAATCTCAGATACAACTGTGTTGCGCAAGTGGTGTACATACCTCACTTCAAGTCAGATACTAAGCCTATTTAGGTCACTTAATAGAGATTCACTACATGTAGAGACCATGTTAGGTGGGAGTGACAGACTGAACTGGACTGAGTCACTTACCTCACCACAAGCAGGCATTGATCAATCAATCATCACAACCATTGATAAAGGTAGCCCAATCTCACTGACTTTTTTCGACTATGCACGTATACATAGATATAACTAGTGGGAGGAAGTAGCTACTTCGACTTCAATAACCTGATCCCAAGCTATATCTGCTTCTGTTGCTGGGATGTTGTCAGTTTAAATTACAGACACACACTTTGCCTTCCTAGATAAACGAACAACAGATAGTACTGTACTGACGGCCTTGCCTTGCCCTCCTTCTTTGGCCCTGATGACCATGCAATACATGTGTCCCTGGGAGGGAGGGTAAGCAGCCAGATATTTCTTGTGAATGTTTTCTTGAAGCCTCTTTCCTCCCGCTCCCCAAGACATAATGGAGACAGCAAGGTGGGAGATAGGTACTGGCCCTCCCAATGCTGCTTGGGAAGGGTCGGGTATGTCGGTTTGGAAACAGCGGTTCACATAGCCAGCGCGCCAGATATCATCAACCTTAAATATGGTGTAATGAATTCGGAGGACTGCTTGGACCTCCGGGTGTAACATGAAGTCAAGTTCTGAAAGAAATTAATCAGTGTGAGTAAGGTGTTGAGAATTATGTTAGTCATATATCTAACCCGTTCAACTTCTATTACAGCTGGGTCTAGATGACTTATATAATATGACGACATTATGTTCTAGATTCCTTATCTCCTATCTATGACATCATAGATATGGGCTATTCTTGTTATCAAGATAGTGTTTCCTTATCTCTTATCATGGAGATAAGAACATCCTTTTATGGTATATTACCATACATAGTACATGGTCTGTGCACACACAGCTACACTATAAAAGACTGGCCTTACAGCCTAGAAATATAATGAGTTCTATCCCTCCTACTACTCACTCAAAGTACTCTCACCTCTGCAAGATATCTCTAAGTGAGTCCTTCTCACTTAATATCCTCTCAGCTTCCTCACGTTAGCCTCTAGAGAGTATACTCTGTATTTCTCAAAATAAGGGAGAAGATGAACTAACTTGTCAACAGTGGGCTCTGCACTATGTCATCAGTGTTGACCATCCATGCATTATCCACGGTGGCTGACAAGGCATCCATGTAAGATTCAGAGGGAGATAGGGGAGGCATTTTCTGCCTTGTGGCTTGCTCCGGGATCTCAGCACATCTGAATGCTGCCATCACTTGTAGAAGCTGGTAGTAGATCAGAAGCAGTCCGCCTAACGTGGTGTCACAACCCCTGAAAGTGAAGACATTAGAAAATCATTTAATGTATTCGAGATGTCACTGAGGCTTACTTGACAACAACATCATTCTTGTTGAGGGTAATACAAGCTGCATGACCTGGCGCAACCACACACTTGTCTCGCGACATACTTCTGAGAGTCCCTCACCAACCCTTGTAGTCTTTTCTGACCATCAGAATCTCCTTCCCCACATATCATTCAGTCTCATCATGCTTGGAGACTAGGGATTTATGGGCAATGGATGGATGGGAACAAGGAAACATTCCTGAGTGGAGATTGGTGTGTCAACAAAAGAGGGGCCTAAATACTTACACCGTCAGCCCAAGCATTCATCTCCAAAGTTTTCTTGTTGAGGTCGACAACCTCGACAATCCCGTGTTTCCCCAACCACCTGCCTCACACGATCATGACAGTGTCACCAGAGCTAACATTGTAACCATGCTCCGCTGAATAGCAGAGAGCATTTGTGGGGGGATGGAACGCTGCTTCACAGATATTAATCATGATGGTGGAGAGTGAGGGATTCAATGGACATAAAGAAATCACAGGTGAACAGACAGCCTCAACGGTCCCGGAATATCCAGTAGAAGGGCCAGATAACACCAGAGCAGTGTCACTGATCTTGGTATCACAGCCAATGTCCTTGGTGACCTTCGAGGGTGTGGGCAAGGGGTGATCGGGTAAATACGATTCTAGAAGATGTGGGTGAGCGTGAATCTAGGGATCCATTACTAGGACAGGTCTCATTAAAAGACAAGAAAGCACTTACTGGAGAGTGATCTTGATCAAGGAAAGTAACCTCTTTGGTACCATAATCAACCTCCATGACCAATCCAAACTTCCCGATATTTTCATGATGGACATTTCAGCAGTTACTATATGGGTCAGCGATTACCCATACAAGATCCCCAGGTTGATATACCCTGTATAGCACAGCAAGGGATACAACCAATTTTTCCCTCTCCATGATGCTCTCCACCACCGCAGATTTGTTTTTGAGATCAACGGAAACCAACTAGGAGTGCAGTTGGAAATAACTCGCGTCATTGACCACCATGTGATTGAGCAGCTTCCAGAATGTCTGATGATATCGCCTGTGGATATCATTCATGAAGGCAGGAGCAATCCCTGAGTGGACATAAAGCAAGATTTGGTGAGGAGACAGCATGAGGAGTTTGTGCACTTGTGTTGCTGGTAGCTGAAGGAGCAGAAGCCCAGAAATGTAGCAATGACTTTGACATACAAAGGTTTGGTGGCCATGCATGCGAGTGGACCCTATTCCTTTGTAGTTCTCCTGAGAGAAAAGTCGACAGGCATGAGGATCTTCACCAATTATCTCGTCATCAGGAAAACATGGAAGGGGGCTAAGATACCTCAATGCTACTAGGATGTCGAGAACACCAGAATTGTAATTGAAGGCAACCATGTATCCCAGGTCACCTTTATATAGCCCACATTTTGTGATGATGCACCATGCTGGAATCGTGCACAGTCCACTAAATAAGGCATGAAGTGCAATATCCTCAGCGGGCACACGTGTGGAACTTCATATACAGTCAATATATGACTGGGGGGCACAGTTGAACAAGGTTTTTTGATCAGGAGCAAACATGCTTATGCAGCCAGGGAGTCCTTCAATGGGGGAGGACTTAAGACCCGCTTTGTTCCACATCTCAGCTATATATTTTGCTGAACTGGGTGCATAGAGGGGTTATATGATGAAAGAAACTTTTGGATGAAGAAACTCACCAGGTGCAATCCTGACAAACCAAAGAAGTACTTGCTCAGCGACACTCGAAGGGCTTGGCTGAGGTGATGAGGGTGTTGACTCACATGATAACGCATGTCGTACAGCAGAAGACAGTTCATAGGCAGTGAGCCTGCGGTGATGCTCCGGGAGTGAGATTGCGTCAAACTTTTCCTCTCACTTGTCAAGATCCTTCTCAAAGGCCAGTTCAGAGATGAAGTGCTCCAAATAGTCTATTTGTGCATGTTTTCCATGCTGGAAATCCAACTTCTTCATGAGTATGTTGAAGTTGAGTGCACTGTGCAACCAATTACTGATTGCCTTCCATATACCAATGTCATCTAACACTTCTAGATCTGAATTTTCTTCCACATCCTCTTCATCCTCCAGTCCATAATCGACATCAAAGCACTGTGAGATGGCGTCAATCACTTGCCTGTACCTCAATGGACCAGGGAGTGGAGTGGCAGAGTAAATGTTAGGCCCGAGTGAACTGGATCTGGCCACCAATCTGTCTTCACTGCTGTCTAGGGTAATAAACAAGTCTGAATATCAGAAAGAGAAGAGTGAGACCCATGGGGTAAGAATGGAAATATCAGAGGGGACACACCATCTCCCTCATCCTTCTCCTCATCTATGTCATCTTGAGCTTCCAAATCTAAGAAGTGACAGGCTTTGGTCATTACAGAATGCTTAGGCCGCTTTCCTTTCTTGTCAAGCTGGAGACCAGTAAGACAGAGTCAATTACTCATATAAACACCAACTTTACAACATTTGTGGGCTGGTAAATCATCAGAGTCCCGACGAGGTTTGCTACCATAATGCAGCAATGGTCCTGAAGCAATGCAGAGTGAGTGTGAGGAAATGCCCAGCATTGTCAGCTACAACTCACAACTCATCTGCCAGCTAGTGTTGGCAGATGGATCTTCCAACATTATGCCATGGGCCCACATGGCTTCTTTCATCTTGGCGATTGACCCCAACACATTGTTGTCTTCTGAGAGATTGAACAAGTCCCTGAAAAGACCTTGCCACTCCTTGGGATTGTAGCCCCCAAGTGCTTCCAATTTCTCGGTGAGCAGGACAAACTCCAGTTTGCCTTTTGTCCATTGCATGACATAGTGCCAGGCATTGCGTTGATCCAGCAAGGATGGTGGTACATTGGTACATGTGAGTAGATTGGATTTGTGAGTGGACTGTCAATGGGGAACCTGGCAACTCACCCATTACAGAGTTCGCATTGGCAGCCATGACTTCCGTGAAGATTTGGAATCAGACGATGTATTTTGTGTGTACCCTTGCACTCACACGAATTGTGTTGTAAACAAAGAATTTAATATACTGTGACCACTGCACACTGCCATTTCTAGGGATTGACAATTTAGGATGTTTGACTATGTTTGTGTAAGTGTGTAAGTCAACAACTAGCAGTGGTCATTTAGTATACAATGGTGGATGCTGAACACAAGATAAAGAAAGATCATGACCACTGCATAGCATTATTGTGTAAGTGAACAACTAACAGTGGACATTTAGTATACAATGGTGGATGCTGGACACCGATCAATTTCGTCCTGAGCTGTTCTTCAGAAAAACCCTTAGAAAATCAGAAACCACCCAATCGCCATTGTAATTGCCCAACAACAGAAATCTGTCTTTCAACTGCAGAATGTTGAGCACCAAAGTGTGGAACAATGGACAGACTCGCCTTGTGAAAAACGATGTTAAGCTGATCTGGGGATTGTCTACCCCATGGTTTCATTGTAACGAGATGCTCTTGAGCAAGCTGGATGATAAACACCCTAATAGTATGGGTTAGTAACAATGAATTGTAGTGAGAGCATGTACACACCCGAACCTCCTTGTAATCAGCTGCAGGCCATCCCAACTTGTCATGAAGATTATATCTGCCTCTGCTGATTCTGGAAACCTCTCCACGAGGTTTCAGGATTAAAACCTTAACCTGTGGGCCACGAACTTCGTGTAGCCTAGGAGGGACAGCAGGCAGGAGATCAAGATCTTCACAAGCGAAGATCTTGTGTTGGGTTAAAGGGAGCAGAGTAGCGCTTCGTTTGGAAGGGAATACTGATTGACAAACCAATGGAGAAAAATGACAGTGAAAGGGCCAATGACTTGAGGAAATCTTTGGCATGGCAGAGAGAATCCTGGGAGCTGGAGAATGAAGATTTAGGTACGTAGTAGACAGATAGCTCGACGTACATCTGGATATAAGTAGTGGATCCGCTGACAATACATGAGCGCCAACGATACACGAGGGATAAGATACATAGCTTGGATCTGCTGACAATACATGAGTGCCAACAATACATGAGGGGGATAAGATACGTAGCTTGGATCTGCTGATGATATGTGAGCGCCAACAATACACAAGGGGGATAAGATACTTGTCTTGGGTGTGACAACAAGACTGGCTATTGTGCATGACTGATTTTCATGTTATGAGGGCACCTAGCTGACTCTGAAATCGCCAAACCCTACTTATGACTGGAAAATTCACATGCATACTCTTTCCTTCCTCTATCTTGACCACCACTCACCTTACATGTACCCTTACTAGACATGTAGCTACTTTGAATACAATTAGGACCATCGTAATAGTAATTCAGCCAATGACAATGATCTCCATTGCAACAAGTCTATTGTACTCACAGTTATGCCCTTGTAACATGAAAATCAGTTATGCACAATAGCCAGTCTTGTTGTCACACCCAAGATAAGTACCTTATCCCCCTTGTGTATTGTTGGCGCTCACATATCGTCAGCAGATCCAAGCTACGTATCTTATTCCCCTTGTGTATTGTTGGTGCTCATGTATTGTCAGTGGATCCACTACTTATACCCAGACGTTAGGCCATCGTTTCAACACATCTCAGTAATGTCATCCCCCATTAACCAAAACATTGTAAGGAATATCTTGGTGTTTGATCTGCCCTTACTGACAATAAACAATACACAGCTGTACTCAAAATTCTCTTTAATGAGACATACCCAGGCGGTGAATGCTTTGTCAATAAGCCCTGACAGATTACTACTTCTCAGCAGAGGTAATTAACACATTTTCTATCTTGTCCATCCATAACTTATTTGTCCATCTAGGCAATGACAGTCATGTTGTTGTTTGGAGTCTTGCTTCAGGGGAAATAATCCAAGAGTTTTGCATCCCTTCAACCAGTTTCATATCTTGTCTAGCTTGGGTCAAGTTTTCCAATCTGGGAGAAGACACATTTATATTCGGGGCATCTGATGGAAATATCCACTTATATGAGCACCAGAAGGATGTTCCACTCTTTGCCTTCTGTTCGATAATCCTCACACATGATGGTGCTATCGAAAGCTTCGCATGGGATTCTGACCATTGTTGTTTGGCTAGTGTTGGTAATGGTGAAGTCAAGTTATGGAATTTGATCCCCAAATCCAGTGAGTTATATTCGTGGTTACTGACCACAGACTTGTTTACATGCCATTTCAGAAACCGTTGTTTTGTTCCCTATCAATGCTGAGAAGCAACCATACGTTGCCCGCACAGTTCATTTCTGTGACAATGGTTCAAGCTTACCAGTTTCTTATTTAGACAGTGGTTTTGTGTGCATGGCACTCTTTTCTTTGGTTCATTGTCCTCACATAATCATAGATATTGCTTCACGATTGATCCATGGGAACTCAAATGGTGGAAAAAAGTGAACAGTCGCATGTATGTGATTATTCATTTGTTTTTTATTATTTCTACCTTACCACTGTGCACAGTGGAAGCGCGTGTTTGGATGGACAACAACTTCTTATCACCAACCTGCGAGACGGTGTCGAGAGGTATTCACTCCCCACTATGCATCATGCTCAAAGTTACAGCCATACCATCCTCATCAATGTACTGTTGCAGATTTCCATTGCTAGGGAATCTGGCTGGGTTATAGTAGGTGGTGACAATGGCTTTGCACGTGTCTTTGATTATCAGACTGGTGTCTTTTGAGAGAAACTGGATCATGGGAATGGTAAGTGTCCTTTGAGATTGCAGGTGTGATCCTACTGACACTTTTCCCCAGCTGGTGACATTTTCATGGCTGTGACTATATGTTTCTTTCTTTGTTATATCTGTTCCTTGTTTTATTTCTTGCAGGCATATAAAGGTATAAATGGATGCACTGTTGTAACTGCAAGCACTCTAGAAGGCCATAGCAGCATCAAGGTGTGGGTTCAGCATACTCAGGTAAGCATTCCTTCATTTTCCTCCTCAACGTTAATGCTTCTACTAGACAACTGTCTTGCCTGTCCCTGCAACCCAAAATGCACGCATGGGCGGTACCATGACTCAGATGATCTTCTTCACAGTGATCTGTATATTTGTGAACCTTGTCATGAGGTACCTTCCCCCATCCCTGCCTGATGTTTTCCTCATAGCAAGAGATATCGAACACTCTGTGATCAATTATCCTCCCACATCCAGTAGTGATTGAGTATGCGTACTACCAAATGATGTTCCATTGTGCATTTATTTCATCCTTAACCACTGCATATGAATTGTTCTTGACTTGCCTTAATTACTTCAAAAAACACTGTCTGGCGTGGAGTGAGTGGGCTAGACGTATCACATATTACCACTTTATACACACTGCTTCCCCCTTGTACAGAACAAAACCTGTAATTCAATAGTACACTGGTATACTCCCCTCCATTCCGTCGAAAGCCTGCTGAGCTGGTGAGTTTGGTTGAGAGGTGATCAAATAGTTGCTTACTCTATCCAAAGGTTTAATCACAAGTGTTCCGTCGACCCATGGCATGCTTATCGCATGGTAAATCACCCCCTTCTGAAGGGGGACAATGCACAAGTTGTTCACATAGTCCTCCCTCCACAGCCCCACTCTAAAATCAGCATACAGACAAAAAGGGTCCTCCATACCTTCTGCTATTTGTAAGTTCCTGCATATTGCTACAAGTGTTCCTCCCTTCCACCCGCTAACTTGATACCAAAGAGCATATCAATCTTCACCGGCTGAAGATCACCTTCATCCTTGAAGAATATGTAGCAGTCTGTTAGTGATGCTTTGTGAGTTGCGAGCTGTATGCCAGATAAACGACAGTGCTTATACACTCTAATTTCAGTCTCCCAATGGACAACTCCTAGGTGCATCAAAACATCCTCCAATTCCCTAGGTATCATGGTCTCTTCATCAGCAGAGTTAGTATCTGAGCTTGGTTTGTCGCCCTGCACTCTAACTCCATGGAGGAGACTAATGTCCACATCGAATGAGGTATCACCTTGCATTTCCCTGCATTTTTGCAGGATATTGCATGTGTACTGTACAATCGTCACAGCCTCCAGATGTTGGAGGATGGCTTTTACTCTTGCACCCACACAGAAATTCAGTAGCATGGTTTCTTCTCATTCGCCTTTTGATTGGTGAGTTTTTTTGCACCTCAGAATCCATGGCTACTCACCCATTTTGTGGTTCGTTTTAGTCTTTTGTAATTTCCTGATAATCTGCTCAAAGGGGAACATCCACCAGCCATGCATTGGACCATATTTGAGGAGGAATTCGTGGATATGTAGGGCTGCATGGTGGTTAGGCCTCCAGACAGTGTTTGGGAAGATCTCCCTGATGCATTCCACATAGTCACGCATATACAGTACTTCAAGTACTGCATTGCATGGTTTTCAGATGTGACGTGAGATGTCCCCCACCTTATGGTCATAGCCAGGAGCATGGTGCTATGGGCTAGTTTTTTCCTTCGAGCAATCTGTACGTCATCACCACCGTCTAACCCCCACATTTTGTAAAGTGTCACAGGCGGATCGAATTCAATACTTGATCTCCACTGTTCTGCTTTGAGTTTGCTGTGAGCTGCATCACCAAGGTTGATTGGTGGTCCTCGATGCCAGGTTGGTCTTGTTATTGTTCTGAGACATTTCTAAATTTGATTGATTTCGTCGTCAGATAGCGGTTCCTATGGTTTTGTCTGTGTCTTCTGGTGCTCTCCAGTGCATTCCTCTATAAGGTCTTCTCCCACCAACATTGCGCATTCCCTGTTACAATTTTCCTTATTCATACGCATGTCTTTCTCTTTTCTTTTCTTCGCCAAGCTGTCACCGGCCTGGGTATGTTCTCTCTCCGATGGACATACTGTCTCCTTCTCTTTGATGGGATTACTGTTTCTCTTATTCCTACCGGAAGAGGGTATACTTCTTTGTTCTCTTCATCTATGGACAGCGTACCTCCTTTAACTAGCTCTCTTGTGCTAGTTACGTGTTCCTGATTACTCCTCATGCTTCCTTGATATTCCAGAGAGTTCCATGCTTACACATCGCTTCCGTTTCCTTCTATTGCATTCTATGCTTACGTGTCCTCTGGTATATAAACCTCATTGCCATGTATCTACTCGCTATTCTCGATCTGTACAATACAAGCGTACTTCCTGGAATCCTTAAGCCGACTGCTTAAGTCTTGACTTCGACCTTGATCTTCATCTGCGTTCTGTCTTGACAACGTTGTGTCTCTTCGTGAGTACCTCCGTCAAGACATCCTTTGTGTGCTCAACTTTCAGTTGGTACGTCTCGCGTAACAAAAGATCGAGAATATCCCTCCGTCCCTCCTATTTAGGAGAAGGACCAACCACCCAGGAAACCATAGCATCCCATTGAGCCCTGAGAAGAGCCTATGGGCTTATCCAACCCTCTGACGATGAAGAAGAACAACCTTTGCCCCCTCGCACCCCAGAACCACGTAGACAAAGCAACCCCCATGTTCCCCCTGTACCCTCGCGTCCCACCCCCAGTGCCACTTCTGCTCCACAGAACCCAGTCCACCCAGCGAACCCAGTACCACCGACCCCCATGTCTACCCAGTCAACCGAGCTCAAGGCGGCCCTCCCCACTGACTTCTCTGGAGAACCCAAAGACACTATGCGTTGGATCAAGGCAGCCCTCCCCACTGACTTCTCCGAAGAACCCAAAGACACTATGCGTTGGATCAAGGCGGCCCTCCCCACTGACTTCTCCAGAGAACCCAAAGACACTATGCATTGGATCAAGGCCATGAGGGCCTACTTCAAGATTAACCCCACACTATACAGCACTGATGAGCGCCAAGTTACTGTCATCCTGAACAAGATGAGTAAGGGACGAGGCATCGAGTTCTCGGAAAACTGGCTCGACATCCTCAACAACCCCTCCATTGATGCCAAAGAAAAGACCTTCAACAAGTTCGTTGAAAACTTCACCTCTACCTTTTGCCCATTTGATCTCAAAGCCACCTCACATCACAAGCTCTCACAACTCATGCAGAAGACCACCAAATGCTCCGATGGAGTAGTAGATGATGGCTTCCAACATTACATCACCGAGTTTCAAAACTTAGCTGCCAAGGCTGCGATCACCGACGATGACATCCTCATCGACCAGTTCTCGCTGGGATTAGACCAGCAACTTACCACCATGATCCTCTCCATGTCTTCCATCCCCACAACCATTGTGGAATGGATTAAGCAAGCAAAAACCTTCCACGTCCAGAAGATGAGGATCCTTGCCTTCAGAAGTGGAAGAACTCCTGCTACCCTCCGAAACCCTTGCCCAGCTCGAGACCCCTTCGCCATGGATGTAGATGCTGTAACCTTGACCAAGCTCACCCCCACTGAACGCGCCAAATGCATCAAGGAAGGACAATGCTTCCAATGCTGCAAGACTGGGCACAATGCTACCCAGTGCAACTCCCCTCGAAACCCTCCTCAGAAGTTCATCCCTCGTCCTCCGACCATTCCTCTGCCGAAATCCAGGGACCCTCGACGTCCTCTACCTTGCCAGCTCCAACATCTACCCCCTCCACCATAGAAACCTTCGTAAACTCCCTAAAGACTCAGGGAAAGAATGAAGGGGAGATACTTCAAGTCCTCCAAATATGTTTCGAAGAACCCAAGGAGGAAGTCTCGTTTGTCTCTACTTCGGATTTTTGAAACGAGAAGCTGCCTCGACGTCGCCTTCTCGTACTCCTCATGTACTAGTAGCTTCCACAAACGAAAGAACCTTGCGCTTCCCAGTCAAGCTGCTTGTTGGAGGACAAACCGTCGAAACCACTGCTCTGGTAGATTCTGGAGCAACTGGAAATTTTATCAATCTAGGCTTACTGTCTCTCACCAACTTCCCCCTAAAAAGACTTCCCGAGCCCATCAAAGCATTCAATGTCGATGGGACCACTAATAAATGAGGAACCATTATGTGGAAGGCCCAGACCCGACTTGCCCTTCCCCAAGCACCCGAAACCCTTGAACTCATGGTCTTAGGGCTTGGACAAAAACAGATAATTCTCGGAATGCCATGGTTACGATCCAAGAACTCCCACATCGACTGGAGAAGAAAAACCCTGACCTTCACCAATTCTACCCCCTTGAACGACAACAATCTTCTCCCCCAAAGATATCTACTCCGTTGGTTAGGGATGGATGCCGACATGGAACTGGGACGGCTCTGTTCCCAAAGGTACTCACCAGAGGATGTTGTATCTCTTAGTGAGTATCTCCCTCCAGTGGAACCTTACTGCGAACACCTCAACAAAATCACCATCGCCACCCAACTGGCACAAGAGGCCAAATCCCCGGAAACCGTACTCCCAGAGTGGTGCCAAGACTTCAAAGATGTATTCTCGGAACGCACTCATGATCTGCTCCCTCCCCATTGCCCCTACGACCACACCATTGAACTCAAGGAATCCTTTATTCCCAAGGTGGCCAAGGTATATCCTCTCAATCCTAAAGAACAAGAAATGTGTAAGGCGTTCATTGAGGAACATCTTAAAACCGGTTGAATTGTTCCATCCAAATCTCCCCAAGCTGCTCCTTTCTTCTTCGTCCCCAAGAAGGATGGTTCTCTATGTCCTTGTCAAGACTACTGACACCTAAACTCCCACACTGTTCGCAACGCCTACCCCTTGCCCCTCATTCCCAAACTCATCGATGACATGAAGAACTCCACCCTATTTATCAAATTTGACATTCGATGAGGATATAACAACATTCGCATCCGTGAGGAGGACCAATGGAAGGCAGCGTTCATAACTCCTTTTGGGCTTTTTGAACCCACAGTCATGTTCTTCGGTTTCTGCAATACACCATCCACCTTCCAATCATTCATGAACCATATGTATTTTTGCCGACATGATTGCTGAGCGATGGCTTAAGATCTACATGGATGACTTAGGGATACACACACAGGATGACCTCACCCTTCACCATGAGTGCACTTGTTGCATCCTAACCTGCTTACGTGAACATGGGCTGTCCCTCAAACTATCCAAATGCACTTTCAACACACCGCAGATGGAATATTTAGGCATGATCATCGGCCAAGGAAAGGTCGAGATGGACCCCACCAAACTCTCCGCCATCCATGAATGGAAACCCCCCACCTCTGTAAAAGGGATTCGCTCGTTCCTAGGGTTTGCAAATTTCTACCACAAATTTATCCTGAATTTCTCTCATGTTGTCGCTCCCCTCAATCTCCTCACCAAGAAAGACCAACCTTGGTTATGGACAAATCTCCAACAACGTGCCTTTGAAACTCTCAAAATGGCCTTTGCCTTGGAACCTGTCCTTTCCATCCCTGACGTCTCTTGCCCCTTCTCCATCATGACTGACACCTCCCTCCTGGCTGCAGGAGCTATTCTTCTTCAACCCGATACCAATGGTGATCTCCACCCCTGTGCTTACTACTCTCACACCTTTGCCCCCGCAGAACGAAACTATGACATCTACAATAGAGAACTCCTAGCTGTCATCCTCACCCTTACCGAATGGCGTCAGTACATCCAAGGGACATCTCATCCCGTCACTATCATCACAGATCATAAAAACCTTTCCTATATCAAAGACCCTCATAAATTATCTCGTCACCAAGCCCACTGGTCTCTTTTTCTCCAAGACTTCGATATTGTTTGGAAAGTGTTACCTGGTGCCAAGTTAGCCCCTGCGGACGCTCTTTCTCACTGAGATCACATCAATACCTCCTCTGACAACGCCAACGCCTCTATTGTTCCTGAACCCACCATCATCAATGCTTTAGATCTCTCCCTCGCCCAACATATCAAAAACTCCTCCTCCTTTGATCCCCTCGTCCTCCGAGCCATTCAAGCCCTCAATGAGGGATCTCCCCTTTTCCCCCGCTCATCTCTTACTGACTGGACATTTGACAACGGACATCTATCCTACAAAGGTCGTCTTTATGTTCCCCCTCCCGCTTGTTCCGCTCTTCTCCAGTTCATCCACTCTTCCCCAACCACTGGTCACCTTGGCCACTTCCATACCAAGGCCATCCTTGCACAGGACTTCTGGTGGCTGGGTCTATCCACATTCGTAAACAGCTTTATTTCTGGCTGTGCAGTCTGTCAACAGAACAAGGTCATCACCCACCCCACCTCTCCTCCCTTATCCCCCATACAATCCACCTCCACTTTGCCATTCAAACAACTCTCCATCGACCTTATCACCAATTTACCCCTTTTCGCCAGCTTTGACTCCTTGATGGTCGTGGTCGACCATGGCCTTACAAAGGGGGCAATTCTCTGCCCTTGCATGAAAACCATCGACGCCAAAGGAATTGCTCAACTCTTTTTGACCATGTATTCAAACGATTCGGACTCCACGATGCCCTCATCTCTGATTGAGGCCCACAGTTCGCTTATGCCTTTGCAAGAGAACTCACCCGCATCCTCCAATATGACATCCACCTATCCACTGCTTATCATCCCCAATCGGACGGACAGACAGAACAAACCAATCAGGAAGTTGAAACCTACCTTCGTATCTTCTGTGCCAACAACCCTCACAAATGGTCCCAACACTTGACTGCCGCTGAATTTCAACACAACTCCGTTCCTCACAGCTCTACCAAGGTTTCACCATTCTCCCTTCTCCTCGGATATAAACCACGCGCCCATCCCTCCCTGGGCAAGACGTTTATTCCAGCCTTGGAAAGTCGCTTATCCTCCCTTGATCTTATGAGAAAAGAAGCTCTGGCCACACACGAAACCGCCTGTCAGATCATGACGGAACGCTCCTCTAAGTGATTCTCCCCCTAGAAAGTCGGAGATAAGGTCTGGCTCGAAGCAACTAATCTCCGCATCCCGTACCCATCCAGGAAACTTGCCCCCAAATGCCATGGCCCATTCAAGATCAGTCAGGTACTATCCCCTCTTACCTACCGACTCCGCCTTCCTCCCTCATGGAAAATCCACGATGTCTTCCATGCTTCCCTCTTATCTCCTTATCGCCAAACCAATGCACATGGTCCCTCCTTCTCCCATCCTCCCCCTGATGTCATCGAAGCTGAAGAAGAGTATGAGGTCGACCACATCATTTCCCACAAAGGCCCTCCGGAACGCCGCCAGTACTTGACCACATGGAAAGGCTATCCTGACTCGGAAAACACCTGGGAACCTGAAGGTAATCTCCGCCACGCTCCCCTGATTCTCTCTGACTATAAGAAAAGTCGCGGTATAGTCTAGTCCTCCCACCCTTTTCTCCTTTTCCCCATCCTAGGATGTGGAGTCTCTATGTGAAGTACCCCCCTAGTGAATGTCCCTTAGTGTTATTTTCGACAACAATGTTGTTTTTGTCTTCTTCCACCTCTTCTTCCTCACTTTCTTCCTCGCCTTTGTCTTCCCCCTTGCGTTTACGACGGGTCTTGCCTACCTTACTACCCATCTCCGCTGCACATACACTTTACGCCACCATTCTCGCCAACCCAGTCCTCCTTCGTGCCGTCGAAAACCTCCCTCTTTATGATGAAGATTTGATCTCCCAAGAACTTGTCTGCCTGTTCCATGATGCGACTGCTTTACAATGCTACCAAAACTTATCCACTGCCCGTAATTTTGAAGACGATTTTGGAGTACCATTTAACCCTCGCCTCTTGGACCTCTCTAATAGAGTCCTCACCACTCTTCATCTTCATGGTTTCCATTCCTTTGTCGAACAGTTGTCTCCTACCCTCATATTCCCCACCTTTTGTCGGATCTTTCTTTCCATGACTATGGAACAGAGAGATCATTACACCTCTCAATCCGAACTTCTACCTCGTCGATCCCCATCCCCTTTACCTGTCCCTGCTCCCACGTCACCTGCCACTACTCTGCTCTCTCGAATCTCCTCCCCCGCTCCCTCTGACGCGACCTCTTCCCTTACCACAGTCAACCCAGAGTATGGACCGGACGAAGAAGCGCTTAACCATAATTGTTCTTTCATAGTTTGTATTGGCAATAACCGTCCCATCCTCTCTACTCCCAAACGCATCTTATCTATCCCCATCACTCGTCCTCCCACCTCTGCCCTCACCGAGTGTTTTCGGTGCCATGGTCGCGGTCACTATACAGTAGAGAAAATTGCCCCCACTATGTCTGCCCTCACTGCCACCTTTCCACTCCCAGACATCCCCAATCAGCTTGTCTTACTGTCCAATGCGACTCTTGCTCCCGATGGGGACATTCCACCTGCTTTTGTCCTACCAGGATATGTTCTCGTTGCGATACAGGAGGTCATATCGCTGACGATTGTCCACTGGAGATTCTTTCCCCTGAGCAGGCCACTCACATATTTGGCATCCCCTCGAACTCCGAGTAGGGACATCCCTAGAGGGATATTGATCGAACCAGGGGTTCGATTGTACGAAGGGGGTAATGTTACAATTTTCCTTATTCATACGCATGTCTTTCTCTTTTCATTTCTTCGCCGAGCTGTCACCGGCCCGGGTATGTTCGCTCTCCGATGGACATACTGTCTCCTTCTCTTTGATGGGATTACCGTTTCTCTTATTCTCCTATAGGTCCCTCATGCCGTTTCTCTTATTCCTACCGGAAGAGGGTATACTTCTTTGTTCTCTTCATCTATGGACAGCATACCTCCTTTAACTAGCTCTCTTGTGCTAGTTATGTGTTCCTGATTACTCCTCACACTTCCTTGATATTCCAGGGAGTTCCATGCTTACGCGTCGCTTCCGTTTCCTTCTATTGCATTCTATGCTTACACATCCTCTGGTATATAAACCTCACTGCCATGTATCTACTTGCTATTCTCGATCTGTGCAATACAAGCGTACTTCCTGGAATCCTTAAGCTGACTGCTTAAGTCTTGACTTCGACCTTGATCTTCATCTACGTTCTGTCTTGACAATGTTGTGTCTCTTCGTGAGTACCTCCGTCAAGACATCCTTTGTGCGCTCGACTTTCAGTTGGTACGTCTCACGTAACATTCCCCCTTCTCTTGGTCATCTACCTCCATGGGAATTTGTTGATGACCTGATAGATATGGTAAGAACTTCTCCAAGTTAGTTATGGTATGATTTGAACAGCAAAGTGGCTCACCAGGAGCGTGCAGGCCATAACCTTCTTTGTGGGTCGCTTTTATGAGGACTCTAGACCTCTCAGTGAATTCTGCTCCTCCAGAAGTGCACATAAGACAGGAGCCTGCAGGTGAGTCAGCGCTGCCTCCATTGGATTGCCTCTCAAAATCTTTCTTCCTGTCTCCACTTGTGTTTGGTCAGCAGGTTTGTGCACCAGTGCTTGGGATCTGCTCAAGGTTTGATTTTCCTGCTTATCAATGATGATCAGATTCCTGAACTGAAACTGTGCCAGCCTGAGGAAAAGATTATGCATGCCATCAATGGCGAGGAAACAAGTGGGGTCCCAATATGGGAGGCAAAGAAGCTCGGACCAGCGTATCCCAGTCTCTTTGAAAATTCTGTCTTGTTCTTTCTTTGTCTCGGCATCTCTCCACCTGGTGGCAGCATCACAATATTCCTCCAAAGTACGCTGCTTCCACCTGTCCATATTGAACTCCCCAATATTTGACTTTTGCAGCCAGCAGAGGTTGCAGAGATGTTGTGAAGTGGGGGCCACAAAGCCACTAATCTTGCGAGCAGCTGGCATGTTGCTGATGACGAGAGCAATCACGGATCATACCAGGCAGCCCATAGTGTGAGCGATAGTTTTTGTGAACCAAGTCCCTGCCTTCCAGGAAGCCAAGAAGGAGTCAACGAGTGGTCGGAGGAAATGATTGATTTTGTCCAGAGAAGGTTCCTTGGGCCCAGGGATGACGCCCACCAGGTAAATGTTTTCCAGTTTGTAATGAAGACTTGGGGGAAGGTTGAGAATGCTCATTGCTATTGAGCCCACAGACTTTTTCTTCCTGGCAATCTTGTTTCCGAGAGGATTGAACCAGTCTATGGAGAGACTCCATGCTAGCCACAGGTCACTCCTTTTCAATCCGTCGAGGAAGACTTTACCATCAGGACCAACAATCTCAGTGATCACTGTTCTGTCCTTAATATCCCAGAGCTGATGTGCTTCATTCAGCAGTGTTCTTTGTACCAATACCTCTTCCATCCCTGGGCGACTCAACAACAACCCCAAAAAGTTGCCATAATCCTAAACCACAAATGGTTTAATTGGGCAAGTTACTTTGGTGCTGCCATGCTTTGTTACTCTGACCAGTAGGTGTCTGCAAGATTTGCTACCTCTGTACTTTTTGAATGTGCAATGCTCAGGGTAAGCACTCCCTTCCCCCTTTCTGGAAGGAGGATATGTGCAGCAGCAGCGGGGGCAAGTTGCATAAGTATGGGTGGAGGGATCGAGCTTGAATTTTTTGCGGACTGTACGTATGTCACTGGGGAGGTATTCACCACCTGATTGACTCTTTGCCTCCACAGGATGGCCATGGATCATGGTGAGCAAGAGGTTCAGCAGCCCTAGTAGGGCATTGCTCCAAGGGTGTGTGATATGGCCGAAAACATTTAGAACGAGTGTGATGAGCATGGACAAAAGGATAGTTGGGTTTGCGTTATAGAAGCCATGGTAAGGTTTCCATTCTGCCAACAGATGAATATCAAAGATATGGCTGTTGAAGGCATCTCACCAGTATGAACTATCTCCATGGCCTGGCTTTTTTGGTCACCATCCTCTGGAGTCTGAGCCTCCAAGGTTCTCTTGATGCTTTCCACTGCTGCAGAAACATTATCCATGCTTTTGGCCAATTCATTGTAGAGCAATTCACTTGCTTCATTCCCTGTGGTATCTAGGTGCGTGATCTTCTTACTTTGCTCTGCTAGCCAAAGTTTCTCCTCTTCCAGTTTTTTCAAAACAATTTTCTCCATTCCCCGGGCATCCAGGCCTTCCACCAGTATGGAAATCTTCTTCGTCTGCTCATATAGCTCATGGTCTTGCATGGCAAGCACAGTGAAGGTCTTGTCCAGATGACTGTTGGACCATAGCGAAGGAGCAGCATTATGTACAGTCATGGCCGCTGGTGCGGAAATCTGATGCTCAGGAGGCAAGGTTTCGTCTTGCAGGGTCATCTTTAAAATATCCTGAGAGAGTTGGTCAATTGACACCATATTTTGTACTGTCGTGGCCACTGGTGCAGAAATCTGATGCTCTGGAGGCAAGATTTCGTCTTGCAGGGCCATCTTGAAAATATCCCAAGAGAGTTGGTCAATAGACACGTTCTGTAGTATGTATCATCAGATTGTCTCTTGACCACTGTGTTTCTCCAACTTGCCTCTGACATATTCTTTACTGATAGCCCATCCATCATCTCGCAAAGGTGTGTCTAGACAATTATCATTGAGTGATCTGCTGGTGATAACTGAACAAAGGAAATACATTGATGGACGCCGCTCCATGGTTCTTCTGGCTCTTCAAACTAGACTTGCCGAGGTCGTTGCACTCATGATTCTGTTTTTCTTCCTTGCTAGCTTCCCTTCCTGCCTTTTTACAGATTGTGCAGATGCACAGGACCATGGCAGGGAGTGAATGGCAGTCAAAATATGGTAGTCAAAAATCTGTGTGGTTTATAGCATATACACTGCATGATGGACTACAATGACCTCCATAGTGATCTAGTCATGATGAAATCTATGAAATATCTAGTCAACAAGAGGATCCCAGCACAATCTTGTATTTTGTCACCTTGGCAATCCGCTCTTCTCCACATCTTTTATTCTCGACAATGGTACATTATTACATTATTTCTTCTTTAGTTGATTCCATCACAATAGGCCTAACCACTTTATTAACCTGCATAATACCTGCCCCTGGTAATCCCGCCCACAAGCCTGCCCTTCAAAATGGTCGCCATCATGAGTGGCTGAGCTATCTCTCTCTGGCTGACGTTGATGGTAGTGCCAGTGTCACACCCACCAGCATCGCACCTGCCTTGTCCCTGCCACCAAGACACCAGCAGTTAAACACATGTGTCCCACATCAAAAGAAAGTGTATGTCGATCCTTGTATTAAATTTCTTTCTTTAATGATGTTGGTGCCAGTGTCGTACCCATTGTCTTCATGTATGTTGATCTTCACTCATTCCTCCCTTTCTTTGACTATGCGACAGACAGATTTTTTCTTACTGCAAGAAATAACAAGCATCCATTTTGCAGTCGCTCTGCTTGGTGTTGCTTGTCATTTGGCACATTGGGGCCTGCAGTTGGCCTTGGCTCCCTTTGTCACTCTGACTGGCCTCTGACCGGACCCCTGAGTGGACCCCTGAGTGGACCACTCATAATGTTCCACCACAGAGTTAAAATCTGTGGACAAATATGTAGCTGCAAAGTACTCTTGTAACATGGTCCGAATATTTGTTTTTCTCATGCTCAAACTTGGTTGCTATGCCTGAGTTAGGATTAGATCTCCAATATGTTCTATGGACATACCTGGCAACGGATGCCACCTCTGTTATGCAAAAATAATACTTATTTTATTTAGAATAAGTACTGATATATGTCAGTGGCACAGACTTGGAGTTATTGTTTTGGATATATGTAGCCAAATTGTTCTTCCTCTTATGGAAGTATAAGTTTATTCAACCAAGTGAAACACATTTCCCAAATATGTTAAAAAGTATTTATTGATAACTTTTTCATTGCCCGAGGCAGAATTTGTTTAAGGCTAAGTTGTCCAAACTTATCCAAGCTTGCCTGAGGTGAAATGAGAACAATGATCAATTCTTTACTCTGAATCTTAAAGTAAGTTCCTGGGTCTGCTTTGTAACAGAGGAATTCCATCTTCAGAAGACTTTTGTGCAACTGCTTATTCTATTGTACATAGTGCAGATTGCTTCAGTTCATAAATGGACTGCTTCAGTCAATAGACTTTTCTCTCCTGACCCTTTACTATGAAACCTTCTGATTGTTCCACATAGATTTCTTTATCCAGCTTACCAAAAAGGTAGGTGGTCTTGACATCTAGTGCTTTGACTTCATAATTGTGAAGCACTACTAGTGCCATGAGTAAGTGGAATATTTCGAACTGTGCAGCTAGTGAAAAGGTTTTTTCATTGCCTATTCTGAAGATCTGTGTGAATCCTTTAGTGATGAATCAAGCTTTCTTGCAACTATTGAATTTAACAGCAAATATCCATCTCCCTTTAATGGATTAATGACTATTGGATAGGTCTACCAGTTCCCATACCTTCCTCTTATGAAGGAATTTCATTTTCTCTTTCATGGCAGTATCCATAATCTTTGATCTTCTTTGGACATTTTAAGAATGTCCTTATACTGTTTAGGAAGGGGATTATGTTGGAAAAATCCCAGTCCCCATCATAATGCCGCCAGCTGACAACTGCCTGATAAGTTATCATTAGTGCATTTACATGACATTTTAATTGCATTGAAATGGAAAAACATGGGAATAAACTGCCTAATATGGATACATTTTTGCATTTAAATGCATTGTAATGCCAAAGAAAAGTTGTTTATGAATTGTAATTACTTATCATGTTTTCCAGGTTTTTCTAACATTGATGTGGCATCCACAGTCATTGATAGATGATATCATATCCTTTTGAAAGAATACATTGTTCTAAGATCTGGATCACCTTCTTAATTTGTGGATGTAAGGTCAATTGTCATTGGCTCCTCCTGAATAGGTGCAAGTCCTCATAGATCTCTCTCTGTTTAAATGGAAGGTCTATCCCCATATGTATTGTTTGGAATAATCTGTGATACAGGGACGTAAGAGGATCATCTTGCCTCAACAGGTGGTCAAAACAAGGCTTTATCATGAATAGTTGAATGATCCTGATGTGGATGATTGTGAAACTCAGCAAGAGTTTCATTGGTGGTAACCAAACTTGAATACCAGTTAAAGGAGTTTCCTCCTCAATGGTTTGTCTTTGCCTTTTAGAAAATAAGTTGGTTATGAGTAACCTTTGTTGATCTTGTCTCTATTATTTTTTAGAAGAGATACTGGGAAGCATATCAGGCTTGTGTTGATGCTTATTAGAGAGTCTGATATCAGTTGTAGTGTGTTTAACACCTGGACAAAGTGGTGATGTATGATATGATGATGGATTATGGGTTCCTGATGATTGTAGAGAATCATCAAATAGGCCAACTGGTGAAAGATTGTTTGTTGTTGAAGCCCAAGGTGTAGCAGATGGTGAGGTATCTCTAGAGGCATGTCCAGCCTCTGGTGGGAATGATTGATTGGGATATTGACCTAAACCTAGAGGTATTGAGATGAATACATTTCAAGAGGGTTCTAGATCCCTTGGTTGAGAATTGTCAGATTGTAGGTTGTCAGATGCTGTAAAAAGATTTTCATCTTCAACTGGAATAGAGGTATGTCCATCTTCCTTGTCTCTGGAACAGTAAGAAAAGAGTGTCTTATCAAAGATGGCATTTGTGAAAATGAATACTTGTCTCCTTTCATTGGACCAAAAGCAGTAGCCTTTAGTGTTGGGTTCATACCTGAATATCATCTCCTTTGATTTAGGTGACAACTTGTCTTGTTGTTGTTCTAGCAGAATAAAGACATCAGCATGTGTCCTAAATATTCAGAAATAGGATACATTAGGTTTGGCCCCATTGAATATTTCAATGGATGTCTTTCAATTATCACAACACATGGGTTGTTGGTTATAAACATGTAATGCTGTTTCACAAGCATCTTGCCAGAAATATTGTGGCAGACAAGCATGTTGGCATATGGCATTTGCTTTTTCAAGCAAAGTTCAACTGAATCTCTCTGCATGACCATTTTGCTGGGGTTTATGAGGAACAGATGTCTGATGAGTAACTTCTTTGGAACAGAAGAACAATTGGAGTTCACTGCATAAATTCCCCCCCTTGGCCTGAACATATAGAGGTGAGCAAGTGACCAGTAAAGGTTCAGCCCAGGCAACCATAGCCTTGAGATGCTGTGAAGTGGCATCTTTGCTGCAAACAAATGCAACAAGCAAGTAACCTGAAAAATCATCAATGAAAGTAAAAATATAATGAGCATGAGTATGTGACTTGGTAGGCATTGGACCAACTAAATCAGTGTGTACAAGGCCTAAAGGACAAGTAGCTCATTTATCTGCTATAGAATAGGGATAATTGTGCATCTTTTCTATGGCGCAGCCTCTACAGGGAGTGTTAGATGTTGGTAGAACAACAGTGGACATATCCATGACATGAGAAGGAGCTTTGTGAAGAGCATTCTTGAACAGATGTCCAAAATGATGATGCCAAAGATCATAAGAATCTTCCTTAATAAGTGAGTGGATAGAACCATCCGTTGGAATAATTATGGTAGACTGAAACCAATGGAGGGTGCTATGTGGAGATGAGGCAGTAGCCCAGATCACCAAATTCTCGTTTGCATCCCATATACTGGATTTTTGACTACTGATAAGACACTTATAATCTTGGCTAGTAAGTGTGGGACCAACAAAGGTTGGTGGTCTGTATGTGGAGCATACCACACTTCTTTCAGAATAAGAGGTTTTGAATCTTTGCATTGTTGATATATGATTATCTTGTCAGGATCATACATTGGAACTTGTTCTCTGTTAGTGACAACAGCATAATGGGTTTGAGATCCTAGATGTGGAATGTCATCTCTAAAGGGTAATAGATGATCAGTGCAATCATTGTCAATTATCTAGTGGTGTCTGGTGAAGTCTTTTTTATTACCTCCTAGTGTGAAAATGCCATGATACAGGTAAAGGTCATAATCATTTTCAGAGTCATATTCACATGATTCTTGTGGATAAAGTAAATGAACTCCAAGTTCTCGTGGCAAGGCCATGGCTACTTCTTTGGGAGAAGTAGAAAGGGGTATCTGGATATGATCTAACTGATTGAGGTTGTTAAAATGATTAGACAAAGTAGCCAATCCTCCAAGAGCAAAAGAATTCTTCTTCTTTTCTTTCTTTGTTTTTGATCCCATGGTAACTTTCTTCTCTTTAAAAGGGACTTTCTTTGAAGGAAGGGAATCATTGAAAGGACTATCTAGATGATCCAGCTCCCAATATTCTGGCATTATCATTATCATCATCTTGATCTCCCTATCTAACATGAGCTATAATGGAAGATGAATCTGGAAGTAAGGTCTTCTTCTCCAACTTCTCTATCTTCCATTGTTACTTTGTTTGCATAAGCAGAAGCTTTACCCTTGCCTTTCAACTGATGTCACTGATTGTACCAATTATTCTTCTGTCCCTTGTTAGGAGACTTTGATTTAGCAGGACCTTTACCTTCTTTTGGTTGGGATTTTGTAGACTCTGTTGTTAATTGTGATAATGTTGTTGGTAAGGGAGATTTGATGGTCTCTAATAAGAGGGGGTCTGGTTCCTCCATTAATAGGATCATGTTGGATTATATTGGTTCTGTTGATGAAAGAAGACAGGTCTTTGAATTTTGCATGAGAAATCTGAGTATGGACAGTAAGTAGCATGAAGTTGCATCTCTGCAAGTACATCGGTAGTGACATATTTCATATTGAAGTTGATGGAGTAAGTATGAATGATGGTAGAGGCAAGTTGATAATAGTTGTTGGAAAGATTTGATAGGAAGATCATATGTAGCTCAGACATTTTCTTGGAGATTAAAACTGGCTTGAGTGATCTAGGTGAAAAAAGACATAAGATGATTTATGTCATTCATTGCATGAGTGGGATGGATGTGACAGCTCCAGGCTGATTTAAAGATGGAAAGCATTGCAGTAGGACCAGCAGTCCTGAACAAACTCTTAAGTTTGTCCCACAGTGCCTTGGATATTGAAATGGAAGCTAGTGGATCTATCCATTCGGCAGTCATTGATTGTGCTGGCCATTAGGCCAAGGATATGTTTGTCAAGGAGCTTCCACTTAGTTTGTTGTTCTGTAGGGTTTGCCCCAGTAGGTAAATCTGCATAAGTGAGCATTCCATAAATGAATTCCCAGATGGAATAGACAGATAGTTTGGACATGATCCATTTCAACCAGACATCATAGTTCTTTTGTTTAGTGAGGACGGGAATGCAACCAAAAAGAGAAATGTCAAACTTGACTTTGGAGGTAGGAAAGGTCATTATGTATCAAAGAAGATCTGAAAAAATATCACCAACAAACATTCTCACCCAGGTAATCAAGAAGATTAAAAGAAATGATTGGAGGATATCCAAATATTCCCAGCGATATTAGCAAGATCCTATTTTTTCATTTTCCAATCTCATTTCTTGATTTCCATATAAGTCTTTATGGTTCCTTTCTTGTCTGATATATTAATTTGAACTTTATGTGATCCTGATATCATTCAGGTATTGACAAGAAGGCCAGTAATTTGAATTCATTGAAATACATCTCTGCAAATACATGTGGATTACTGATGTAAACAGTGGTAATGAAGTCTTCTTGAACACAAATTTGATAATCAGAACAAAAGCAATATGGAACATATATGTGCAAAGATTGGACTTGATCATCAAGAAATTTGTATAAGAAAAAGGAAAGTCTGAATTGTATGAATAGGAATCTCTACCATTTGTTGAACTAGGTGGGCAGCAGAAACCCTAAAGGGTCTCCTGATCCAAGAGCCCTTTATAGGAACTCTGTTCCTAGTAGTATCACATGCAGAGTGTCTGAAGACACTGCTCATCTTACTGAACATAGTGGTTAGAGAACAAGTTGTATTAGAACTCAGATGGCTGAGTTCAAAGTATATGTACTGGAATGATACATGTGAACTATATTCCATATACATAAGTGTACACTAACTAGTAGTGAGTACCAGATGTGGTAGTTCTACATTTGCATATAGCGAGTACTAACCTACTAGCACTTATAGCTTGTATGTTCAACACTCCCCTATGTCTAGTATACGGTAGTAGACTCAGATATATAGTGAAGGAATATTTCAAGTGCTAGTCAGCACAATAGATGGTAAGACCAAGCAGAGAGCAAAACTTCTTGAACTTGATATTTCCCAGATTTTTTGTGAGAATATCCACTGGGTTGTCTTCACCAGGTATATAAAACAATTCAATATCTTTCAACACTTGGACAATATCACAAATAAAGTAGTATTTAATCTGGATATACCTGTTGTTCTTCCAGTTACAAACTAAAACCAACCAAAACACTAAGGCTTTAGGGAATTGGAACTGGCAACTACTGGAAGAGTGAAGAAAGAACTAGAACTGGTAGTTCCCTGAGTCAAACAATGAATGGGTAAAATCCAAGAGAACTAGACTGGAGTTCTCTGGCTGGGACTTGCGCTCTTATATACAACTCTACTTGTTTGTACATGTTTGTATTGTATCTACCAATACTAGTCCCAACATAGCTAAAGTATGTGGCAGCATAGCCTAGATAGAAGCAAAAGCATGAGGTGCACTGCATAGGGGTGATGCATGAGGCAACTACAGTATGGCAGTGGCAGAATGGAAGAGAAGCATAAGTGAAACATAGTCATGCACTACATGGAAATAAAAAGAAGCATGTGTATAATAATGAAAGGCAGATCTTGAATCTGGTGAAAAAATGAATTACCATAAATGGAAGGTGGATACTGGATACAGTCCAGCATATACAAGGTTATGATTCTTGACAGCTGTGTCCAGATTATAAGATAAGATAGAAGATAAGATAAAAGAGAAAGAAAGAAAATTGACTAAGTCTATTATGTGCAGGTGTGACTGAGCAGCACTGTAACATTAACTGGGTTTTGTGCTAAAAAGATTGCACCTTGATTGTCTTTGCAAAGCAGGATGGGTTTAGAGTAAACCCTAACTTGTTGAGCATCTGCTTCATACCAATGACTTGGACAGTGCAATCTAGCATGGATATACAGTATACTCAGCTTTCATGGATGGTTTTGCAACCACATTCTATTGGTGGGAATTCCACAGGAAGACTGCATTTTCTAATTTGAGAAAATAATCTGATTGTGAGCAGGAAGTTTCAGTATCAGCACCACAATCTGAATCTGAGCAGACTAACAAGCCAGCATCGTCACTGCTGTCAAAGACAAGTATGTATTTATGAGTACTGATTAAGTATCTATAGATGTAGAGTGCTCAGTCTAAATGCTCTTTTGATGGGTTCGCAAATTGCTTAGCAAGTTGAATAACCATGTATCTGATGTCTGGACAAGTCCTAAGCATGATGTACAAGAGGGAACCAATGACCTGTTGGAAGTGCATCCACAATTCCAGGTCTACTGTTTCGGTATTTTTGGTTGGCTGATAGCCCTCAGGGAGAGGTGTATGAGTGGGTTTGGCGTTTATCATACTGCATTGTTCTATAACCTTCTCAAGGTAATCACACTGATCTAGGTAGATCCAGCAGTGTTGTCTGTCATGACGAATCCTTATTTTAAGGAATTCTGATGCACCTCCTAAGTCGTGACATTTCCAGCACTTCATGAAAATGGATTTGAGTTTCTCCACTTGCACTTTGTTGGGACCACAAAACATTGCATCATCTACATATACAACAACATATACTTCATCTTTCTTGTAGATATAAATGCTGGCATCTGATTGGATTGGTTGGAAGCTGAGTTCCTCCATGTATTGCTTAAGCATGCACCACCACATCAATTTGGCTTGTTTAAGACCATACAAAGCTTTCTTAATAGGAGTACTTTTTCTTTTAGTTCTGGAGTGGCAAATCCTTCTGGGGACTCCATATAAATCTCTTTTTCTAATTCTCTATATAGGTAAGTGCCTTTTACATTAAGGCTGGAGATGTGCCAGTCTTTCAATGCAGCAAGTGCAAGCATAAGGCATGTGGTGTCAAATCTGACCACTGGTAAGAAGATCTCATCGAAATCTATTCCTTCAACCTGGGAGAATCCCTTTACAACCAATCTGGCGTGTTTATGGCCATCAAGTTTGATATTGAAGACCCATATGTTCTTAATGATCTTTAAGTAATTGAAGCTCCCCTGTGGCAAGTCTCTCATCAAAGTTTCTGTTTGTCAAGTGGTAAACACTGAATGTCCTTGTAAGCCCATTCGTGGTAGTTAAATTTATCATAACTACCATTCATGGGAATGGCATGCACACAAAGATAGTTAGCCACAGAAACTCCCCCTTCCTGGATGAGATATTCAATTTCCAATTCAGAATTCTAGGTTTATTGGAGGGCATTCCTCTGGGAATATTTGGCATTGAAGGTGATTCAGGCCTTCTGCTGCACCCCTGCCCAGTTAGATCTTTCCACTTGAAAAGGCAGTTGGTTGATCTTCTTCACTTGATGTGTCAGGTGTTTGCGCTCTCTGTATATATTGCCAGGCCAAACTGGCACATGGTGTTCATGCTGTGGCCAGAGCTTGTGAGGCATGGGTGGTGGCATATCTGCTGGCGGTTGACACTGCAGTGGTGGTTTTGGTTCTTCTGCTACTGGTGAGGCAATGTGGGAAGGTGGTGTTACTTCCTGTTGATCCAGGTGATTGGATTGTTCATTTGAGTCTGAGTCCAATTCTGGCTTGTATGGTTGATGTAGATGTGCATGTTCTGATTCCAGTTCTGGTGCATTGTGATCTGAAGCTCTAGAGTCATCAGCATCTGTGTTTGGGTGGTGATCCTTTACTGGCAGATGTGAGACCAGATAATGTGGCTTAGAGCCAGAATACCTGGGGAAATAGTGCTCATCAAAGATGGCATGTGTGACAGTGAAGACCAAGTGATCCGGCTTTATAAAAATCATGTTGGCATCATTTGTAGGAGTGACATCTAGATATATCATTAACTGTGATTTGCACTGTGTTAAGCTAGACCTGGGTAGGTACTAACATAGGTCCAAAGTGACAAGGGTTGTTGAAGGCAAAGATCGTCAGGGGACTTCCACTGACTGTCAAGGGAGTTGAGGGACTTCTATGACAGATGAAGACTCACAGGGCTTCTACGAGTACTCCTGGTGAGCAGGATGGCTATCAAGGAGTCAAGGGATGAGATAAACAGGGAGCACACACTCAAAAATAGTGCAAGGACTTAAAGACATCTGGGGAACTGCCTCAAAGATTGAATTGAGCAGGTCAAAGTTAAGGACTACATGTGGAGAGTCATCTACTTAAATAGTGGAGACGTAGTGCAACCAAGTGGTGTTTGTAGTACTATGACTAAGGTGAGCTAAAAGGGGAACCTTGGCTGTACAACAGAAGTGGGGAGAAGCTGCACAAAGTTGCACATGAAAGGAAAAGATATCCAAGTATGGTAGGTGAAAATGCAATAATGGTTACCATGCACAGCATGTGAGAAAAGAAGCTGCATTTAGGTGAAAGGTGTTCTGGGCAAACGGAAAGAAGGTTCTGGAATGATATGGAAAATCAAGTGGCAAACAGACAGTGAGGAAAAGAATAGGAGTCATAGAGAAGTGAAGAAATTGTAACATTACCCCTCAATTAAACTCTTAGTCATCAATGAAAGACAATCTTTAGTATCTGCAGACTGAACCACAAGGGGAGCTGGTTATGTTGCTCTGGGCAATTCTATCATATGTGTCCCATCCCTGGGCATTGTTGTCTTCATATATGTCTGAGATGGGGGACTGTTCTTAAATGAAGGGGCAGTGAACAGGACAAGGGTATGGGAAATGGGAGCAATGAGGGTGTATTGGGGCCAAAGAGTGTCTGGAGGATCCAGAAGAACGACGAGATGAGGAGGGCAATGACGGAGTGGACAGCATTGTTAACCATAATGGGGTTCCCATCAAAGGCAGATGGGACATTGATAGACTGGGCAAGCGGTGTGGACATGACCTAAATGGTGGTAGGAAAAGCAAGCTTCATGGTAACAGAGATGGATACCAGGGAGAGGGACAATTTCCTGACCTCCCATCCACTATGATTCAATCTGCTGATCAACAGCCTCCTTGTCGGTGTTAAGAGGGGAGGACAAGGCAGAAATGGAGGAGAAAGACCTGGTGGAAGGGGCAGTGATAAAGGAAGCTCGAGTAGATGGGGCAGTGAGAAATGAAGCTCGAGTAGATGGGGCAGTGAGAAATGAAAGGGATGTTTCAGAGGAGTTCCATTGAGCTAAGTCCCTTAGGTATCGGTTGATATTGTGTAGGAATTCCAGCATGCCCAGCTGGTACATGGCCACGAGAAGCAATCCTTCAATGACGCAGTAGATTTCATGAATTCCTCATGGGAGTATCATCTGCTAGGGAGAGGTGTTTATTGCTAAGAGGCAGAGGTGGGAGTTCTTCAAATAGGCTTCTCAGAAGGCAAAGTGTGGGGAGCCGAGATCTAAGAAAGAATCTATGGCCACAGAAAAGGAAGTGTCATGGAGGTAGGCAGAGAGTTGTTGGATGTTGGGAGAGTTAGGGAAGTTGTCACAAAGACAATGAGCATAAAGAGGAATGTCTACAGATGAAATATGAAATAGCAGTGTGAACTGTAGTCAAAGAGACAGGAGGACAACTGTCAGATGGAGGTGTGGGAGAGCCCCAGCCTGCTTGGGGTTTAGGAGATGATGAATGAGAATTATCATTAAGAACAGAGTGAAAAAGAGTCAAAACAGTTGTGATGGAGTCCAGGACATTGGGTAGACATGGTGGTTTCAGCAAGAGGTGGATGATGGGGCAAAAGTGGAGGGGTGGAATTTCTTATATGCTGCTTGGGCGGACTTGGCATGTTTCAAGTTCCACTCAGGAATCCAGAAGTCTTCTTCAGCAGAGAAACCTTTCCACCAGATCAGGAAGGAACAGAATTTCAGAGATCCCTAGTGGCAGATGATCTTCTCAACTTTGTATTCTCCTTCTCCATCAATAAGGTCAGGGGGTGGCACAGGGAAGTTCTTCCCATGGACAGGGTTCTCTTTGTAAGGAGATAGAAGGAAAGTGTGGAAGACCAGATGGATCTTCCAAGTCTTTGGGAGGTGGAGTTGATAAATGATAGGAGTTAGGACTTTGATAATGATAAAGGGGCCTTCGCATTTTGGGGCGAACTTTGGGTTGGAAACAAGGCATTTCAGGTTTCTGGCTTTGAGCCAGACTTTGTCTCCTTTGGTGAAGGGTTTGAAACCACAGTGGGAGCGAGAAGACATCACTTGATGGGTGAGTTTGTGAGTGGCAAGGGCTTCATTGCGGACAGCAGAGAGGGACTTTAGGCAGGATTCTATTGCAGGAATGGAGGTGTCAGCAATCACTAAAGGAAGGGCACAGGATTTGTATCGCATCATGAGATAGAATGGAGTTTGGCTGGTAACGGAGTGGGTGCAATGAATATGAGTGAACTCAGCATGGGGAATAGAATCAGCCCATGAGGTTGGGTTGGCACCACAGAAGATGCAAAGGTAGGTCTCTACCTCCTGGTTGACATGTTCAGTTTTGCTGTTGGACTAAGGGTGGTATGCAGTGGAGAGGGAAAGGTCATATTTCAGGAGTTTCCCTAGTTCTCGAGCAAAGGCAGATGTGAATTATGGTCCATGGTCGGAGATAACTTTGTTGAAAAGTCCAAAGCATAGGTGCACTTTGATGAAATATAGGATGGCAATTGCCTTGGCAGAGATGGTTTCCTTTGTGGACAGAGAATTACCCCCTTTGTAAGCCTATGGTCAACCACAACCAATAGGGAATCAAAGCCATCAGAGATGGGAAGGTCTGTGATAAGGTCACAGGATATTTGTTGAAATGGGCAAGTGGTGGTGGATTTAATGGGATTGAGCAGGGGAACAGTAGGGTGAGTGTTAACCTTGTTTTGTTGGCAAACTGCACAGCCTTTGACATATTGGTAGACATAAGAGGCAAGGCTGGGCCACCAGAATTCAGCAGCAACAAGTTGGCAGGTTTTGAGAAAGCCCAGGTGACTGGCAGCATCATGATTATGGCAGTGATGCAGAATAGTGTGGTGTAGGAAATCATCAGCGGGGACATAGATGCGACCTTTGTAGGTAAGGACACCACCTTCCATTTTCCAATCAGCAAGATGGGAGTGGAAGGGAAGAGGCATATCCTCCTGTATGGACTGGAGGGCTTGTAGGACAATGGGGTCACCAGAAAAGGCAGATTTGAGGCGTTGGGAGAGAGCAGCATCAATGAGATTGACAAAGAGTGATGGAGGGGGAAAGGTAATGCCCTTGTTATCAATATCAGAGGTGAGAAGGAGATTGGAGTGATGAGAGAGTGTGTCAGGGCCAGCAAGGAGTTTGCTGGGAAAGTGAACTATTGTAAGGTCAAAATCGGCAAGATCAATAAGCCATTGGGCTTCATGGCAATTGAGGCCTTGAGGCTGGGGGAAGTATGTGAGGTTCTTGTGATTAATAAAGACCCAATTGGTCTCAGTTCGTGTTGAGGAGGCACCTAGACGAGAAGCCAGCAAATCCGAGCCGCAGTAGTGCGACTCTGATGGAATTCATAGTGCATAGGAGCTCAGGAGCTCCATACACCAGCAGAGTGGAGTAACCATACATGATGAGCCACTTGAAACACTGTGAAGTGCTGTTAAATTGGGATGGGAGGGTGGGAAGAATACATGTCTTGTTATATGAAGAGAGATTGGTGGGAGAAAGTGGTGAAGTTAACTATGATATATTAGCAAATGGGGGGTCATGAATGGACCGACCATGAAACAGAACTGC
>JBBPKY010000132.1:0-43536 GCA_038089495.1 Xerocomellus dryophilus
GTTTGGAACTGAAGGGATGAAGCTATCTGCCTCCTCGACACGATCTCGAGGTTGGCTAGAGTGCTGCTCCGTAGCGATGATGTCGGTCAATGCAGCCTGAATAGCTTCCATGCGTTCAGATTCATCCATACTGGGTCTCCCATCATCCGGGTCGTTGAAGAGCGGCGCACGCGAAATATCCGAAGATGTGTCCGACAGAGGAGCCATAAGAACGTCGATGTTGCTACGAGATGTTGTGGGCGGCGAATAAATCAATGGACCTTGAACCAAGTGAGGATGCTCCGAAGAACGATTCGATAAAACGAGAGACGGGAATGACTCGGAACGAGGAATTTGGGATTTGGTCAGTGATGGCGCTCCAAGAGCCGGCACAGCGGGAGATGAGTTAAGGTGTTGTGATTTGCTGGTCGGCGCGGATGGTTCCACCTCGGGATTACCGAACGAGGCGTCCTCGATCACTCGAAACCATAATTCCGATCTCTGGAAATCTTCAAAATCACCCTCCATGTCTTGCTCCACCTCCCTCTGAGCCAACATGACACTCCGGCGAACCTTTTTGTTCTCGACGACACTGGGCATTACTTCGTTGGAAGCGTAACTTCGGATGGTATCCACGTGCTTTTGCGAGATCGGGGATAACGAAGGGTGGGGCGGTGTGGCAGAGAAATACAGGTCGTTAATCAGGCAAATATCCTCTCGTAAGGTCGTCGAGTTGGAGGGACCTTGAATTGGATCGTCTTCGTCGCCAGAAGTGTAGTCTACCAATTCCAAGGGATTCTTGAAGCTTTCTACGGTTAGCCAGAACTGCACGAGTAGCGAACGATGACGACGATCCATGAATTCCATGAAGTATGAAAGGGAGGTGGGGTTGCCAAGAACATCTCTGAATGAGACTCGGGGTCGTGGGTGCGTTTCGCGCGCGACAGCTGTCTGGTTGGATAGAACACATGAGTGGTGCACACAAGAACGCCGGGTAAATGACGCCAACCGGATCTTGTTCGCCACCCAGAACAACAATTCGTTGCTCGACCGTTCGCTTTGCAGTATACAACCTGTCCAAAAATGCTACAACATCTTCAGTCCGCTCTCCGTTTATCCACTCCTCGTTCTCGTGATTTGCTATATAAAAATCAGCTTCCTGCCCCGACACGGGGGTCGAAGGACGTACCAAGTAACAACCTTGTCCTGCGAATTTCACCCATTATGTCGTTCTTGAGGCGACGCGCGTCCAATAGAGAGGAACAACGATTGATGCTTCGAAGGAAAGACTCGAACTGACGGACGTCAGTACGAATGGTGATTGCATCTCCTCCGGGAGTGACCGTCGATGTGATGCGGTGACGACGTCGCGGTGATTGGGCTTCCAGGACGTTTCGTACTTTGGAAATCAGCTTCCTACAAAGAATTTAGTAAAGACACGCTCCCTGGCAGAAGGAACATACTGCTGGTGTATCACAGCCCCAGCCTACGATTGCACTCAAAAGACGACCAACAGGGTGAGACACTGAACACTCACCACCTGTTCAATCGTACGATTCCAGAAGTCAGGATCTGTGACCATATCCATGATCGGATAAAGCACAGTGCAGGCTACGACTTCTCGGACCGCTATCTTGAGAACCTTGCTTCGTGCTTCATTCTCCGGAAGGATATAAGGAAGGATCCGGTCAACTATGCCCCTCAAATGCATTTCCTCGTTCTGTTTCGTGAAGGTAGACGAAAGATTGTCTACAGCTGGATGCAATCTTTCACCCTTTCCGACATATCGGCTAGCCAAAAGCATGTCAAGTTCCTCTGACTGGGTGAGATGACGCTCAAGGCCCGCACCGCGAAGAGCGACCTCTGACTGACGGAACTGTTCGATATGAGAGGTGACCTTGGGCAAGATGCGGTTGACGAGGAGGGATGGAACGTCGATGGTCGCTGTGCGTTGCAGGAGTTGCTCGAATGCCGCATGCAAAGTCGTTGACACGGCAGTGGGGAACGAAGGGGAGGACGAGATGTCCTTGTACCAGGAGAGAACAAAGTCGCGGACTATGAGAATCATGATCCCGTTTAGGTTGGAGGACACCACAGGCATGTCGGGACATAACGATGGCAGGGACTGGGGGGACTTGTGTGACCATTGTGAGCGGGTGAGGACAGCCTGCCACGCGGCGGGGGTCGAGAAGGCGAGAGGACGGGCTGCATGCGAGAGCGGGTTTCCGGGTGCAAGTACTTTTGAGTCGAGCGTGTATGCGAGGTAGAAGTGCGCCAGGAAGAAAGATATGACCACGAAGACGACGAAGGGGGGAGCGAGGAGGAGGATGGCGAGTGGAGAGGAGACGATCCGCAGGACCACCGGGATGGACACGGCAAGGATACCGACGACGAGCACGGTCCTCGTCGTGATCACAGGGCCACTTTCATAGGCCACGTCCGAAGAGCGCTGCATCAAGTCGAGGTCATGTCGGAGAGTCGCCAGTGCCGTTTGTTTGTTCCGCACCCGCACTGCAGGACCACTAGAACCCCAACTAACAGGCGATCTACTTGGTCCCGGCACATACATAAGCCTCGTTGCCGCCGCAGTGCTGGTATTCCGAACTCGGTCTTGGGACTCGGAGCACTGATAAGTTGTCAGCGCTTCAGGGTCGACTGACGGCAGGACCACTAGACCCGAACTAGCAGGCGACCTACTCGCTCCCAGTGCACATACATAAGCCTCGTGCAGCCGCAGTGCTGTGTTCACTCCATAGAATGTCCTCCACGCACGGCGCATCACGCCCTCTATCTACTGCAGAAGGATTCCTATGTGGTAGTTTTGCGGCCTGTATTGCGGTGAGCCATTGCCAAATTGCTCCCTACTCGTTTGTCATACAAATGAACAGGTTACTTTCTCGAATCCCCCGGAGGTCGCAAAAACGCGTCTGCAACTCCAAGGCGAACTCGCAAAGGGTGGCGGTCAACGGGTTTACAAAAACGCTATTGATGTTCTTACGAAGACATGGAGAAATGAAGGCATCCGAGGTCTGCAACGAGGTCTCGGCGCGGCGGTAAGTTCACCATGCATTTCATGGTGTCTCCCTCACATTTTTTCCAGTATGCATACCAGGCAAGCACTTTCATCCGTATTGCCTCTCAGTCCCTGCGATCCTTTTCCAGGCCCTCCTCAACGGTTCACGTTTAGGTACGTTATTGTCTATCTTGATTACTTTGCAAAGCTAAAATAATTTAGGATTTTACGAGCCTTTCCGCCGGACGATAAACCGCGTCATAGGCAGGCCTGTGACCGATCAAATACCTCTGACATCTATAGCAGCTGGCGCTGCTAGCGGGGCAGTTGGCGCGGCCATCGGAAATCCACTATTTCTCATCAAGGCTCGCATGCAAGTTAGTTCGACTCGATAAGCATTTTTGTGCATAACATGCTGACCATCATCATAAAGGCATATTCTCCTGCATTACCAGTCGGCGCCCAACGTCACTACAAAAACTCCTTTGACGCGCTCTCCACGATATTTCGAGCCGAGAGATTCCGAGGTCTCGTTCGTGGTATAGATGCTGCCATTCTTCGAACTTCCATGGGCTCTTCTGTTCAACTGCCGACCTACAACTGGACCAAGAACCAACTTGTCACACACGGTATCTTACCCGCCAACAGCATCTGGACGTACCTGGCCAGTAGTTCTGTATCGGGTGTTTGTGTGGTATGTTATGAGGCAATTCGCAAACTCTGATCTTGTTCTGATGCCCCCGGCAGTGCATCGTCATGCAACCAGCAGATACCGTGAGCGCACTAAGCTTCCCACAGTGCTACTGTTAACACCCATCAGGCTCTCACCCGGGTGTATAACCAACCAACAATACGGTTACCCAATGGACGTTTGCAAGGTACATTATACAAGAATCCTATTGACTGTCTCTGGAAGACTTTCAAGACTGAAGGGGTATTTGGGTGGTATAAAGGCAAGTAGACTTGCCATCTGTCCTCGCCGTGATTTACGTCCCTTCGAAACAGGCTCGACAGCACATTTTCTGCGCATTGCTCCACACACGTAAGTACTAGCATGCGGACATTCTTGATTCTCCTGACCCTATGCTATTCAGAATCATTACCTTGACCTCCAACGACATCATTCTTAGTCTTTACAAGGAGTTCGTAATTAAGAAAGGGTTGTTATAGACGTAGAGCCCACTTAGACGTCTTGATTTAGATATTACCACGTTGATCGGTCTAACGGGCATGCAGCGCCAAAGTCGTGTATTTCGTTTATTTGTTTTTAATATCCCATCTGGTCGGCGCCAGCGATGGGGCTCGTAGCACAGTGGTAGTGCGTGTGATTCCAGATGGTGTATCCACAAGGTCATCCGTTCAATCCGGGTCGAGCTCATTTCATTTTTCCCCCATTCCATTGGAGCCCACTGATGGTTTGGCATCGAATAACTATGCGCATCGGTTGTGCCAGTGAAAAACGATAGCAGTCTCCTGTCGAGTTTGCCTCAATGAGGGCATGTACATGGCCAAGAAGAAAGCTAGTTCATCGGCGCGGTCTCAAGGTTCGTACAAAGTACATAGCAGATCATTTGACTAACGTCCATTTAGAATTCTTTCTTGTACTCAAATACACTTCTCCACCTGAAGAGCGATCCACCCATGCCGACGGCTGTGTAGGAACCAAGTTTGTCACCTGATGAGCCGCGCGATGCATCAGACTCGAGTCATAGATAAGAGTGAGTAACTAACAAGATATCGTTGACCGGGCACAAAGGGGCTTTGTGTGCAACCCTCGGGTACCGATACTCCAGGAACATCCCACACAGTAACTTGCGCCGTTCGCTTCGACGGATGCTTGTGCGTTCGAGTATCATTGACGACAATTACACAGAATACCTTGACCTCGCGTGGTGGACAGATTGACTGGCATTGTATCAGCATCCTAGAGTTCCGACAGCTAAGATCTCATACCTCGAGTTCTTGTTCAATCTCCCTCGAAACGCCATCCCGATCCTGGACAGCCCTCTCTCGGATATGTCGGGCCAACCAACCAGCATCATCGTGGCCGATGGATGATATGACGCTCTTGGCTGCCTCGACGTCTTCCTGCAAGGTATCATATATGTCATAGATCTTGTCAGGTGGATCATCTGTTTGACGATTAATGTCTATCACTCGTGTAAAAATGTATTGCTTCACCATCGTGACTGGGTCTGAATTTCGAACCTGCACGTTGCTCCAGGCGCTCTGCATGGTCGAGCAGTCTATACCTGCGTTTTTCATATTCAGACCATAGTTTTGAGGCATGCGACTCTCGCTTGGTCTGTGGCCAGTGAGTAAGCAAGTTAATGGAAATTCTACTTGCCACACCTTCCATTGTGTGCTGAGCTTCGACTCCTCTTTTGCGTCATGCGGTCCCACTCTTTGTTTCCGACCATCGGTATCCTCGACGAATTCTATGTACGCGACAGGGTATGCCTAGCCATGTGTCAGCATCCAACACCTGAACCACAGATGATCATACCTTTACTACTGTGAGCATCATGACAGCGACATTGCCGCCATCCGCTGTCAAGCTGTTTAGTGTCGCAATGAACGGTCCACGCTGGAAACCAAGCTTCGCGTGCCACGGCGCCATATGGGTTGAATTCCCGGTCAATAAGAGAACATTGGAGTTGTAGGCTTCAAGGATTTCAGTGCCTTCCTTTCGTTCCGCAGAGAGCTACAGGTATTGGATGGAACGGGCGTGTCGTTCAGGAGGGCTGAACTAACCTTGGCACCCGCTACAGCGATTTTCCGACCTATTTTTATTTTTCCCTTCCTTACACCTCGCGCTAGTGGAGCATCGATTCGCGCACGTATCCTATACCAACCATCAGTAACTTCGAGACCAGGACATGTTTGAACTGGTGGAGCATCCTCTTCGGAACCACCGGCAGGCCAAATTATGTCTGAGATGCAGAGTACCATCGGCGATTCAGCCGATGCATCCCTGGTCGTTATCAACCGTAACGGTGGACGGGAGCAGCTGTTCAAGTCCCGTTTGTATCTGACGGCGTGTATTTGAACTGCAAGGTCTGAGTCTCTCGGATCAGTCTGCTGACCTGTACATGAACTGGCGAATAACTTCTGGCCAACACCAGCGCTTTCTCAAAGGGTCACTCTCGCTCATAGGATCGAGAGCAACCATACCAGCCATTTTCCAGAGAACTAGTGGCCAGTGATTGTCAACCCACGCTTGTTTAGCGAGCGTGCAGCCCTTTGCGTGTAGTTCTTCCAGCACGGCTGAGCGGCCCAAGACAAGAGACGAGGACGGATCGGACGAATTTGGAGGAGAGCGTGAACGGGTGGTGAAAGTATAAAAAGGAGCTGTGCGGGGGGTCACTTGACTAAGTTCCTTGAAATTTCTGGGGCAGGCCATCAGGATAGAGCGAACGACCAAAGGGGAAGAAACGGACATTCCCATATCCTCGAGTTGTTCGGCACTGTAGGCTTGTGGCCGCAAGCCAGAAGTGGCGAGTGTTTGTCTACCGGGAGGGGGAGCTGATATCAACGGATGAGCCCAGAAACCCAGAAACCCACAGCGCGTACTCACTGGTATCAAAGATGCTTCCATCACTGTTCCGCTTGCTTGGTCGTGGCGACGAGACCGAAGGTGGATATACACGGTTCACGATTGCCCTCGGATTAGAGGGAGTTGGTGGAAGCTTTATATTCTCAAGTACGAATGCTCTCGGAGTAGCAGATTTTGCGACAGTTTTGAACGGCGTTACAAACTTTGGTCTCGTCGTGGCACTCCCGTGTCTAGGGGTAAATCCCAACGGTTTTTGAGTCGCGATGTGGTTCGCGACCGAAGATGGGCGTAGAGGTGACACGGCTGTAGTAGCTTGAGAGGGGGCGATAGCAAAGCTGGGCAGAGGGGAATTGATGGTCGGGATATGTGCTTGCGACAGCACGGAAGGCGTTGCACTAATGAAGGGAGACTTGAAGGGTTTGGTCTGGGGTTTGTTGCCCAAGCTCTGTAACGCGGTGTTTGACTTGGTGGATGTCGGTTCTGCGTTTGCGGATCTGAACAAGGAGGCGGGGGTTGGTGTCTCGGGTGCCTGCACAGAGGAGAATGCATTTCTTGCAGAGTGGAATGTTGCGCGTGGAGGAGAGAGTATTTGGGTGGAGCGGTGAGAATCGGGCTCGTTGTGAGTTGTGAGCGGGTCGAGAGCCTCTTCCTGCCATTTCGCCATTTTCTCTTGAGCCTCCTGCAGGGCAGCGGCCGATGGGATGAAGAGCGATTTCGCGACTTGACCACTGATGGACGGTCTCTGGAAGGTGGGCATTGCTGTAGCAGCGCTGAATCCAACGAACGGATTGGATGCATCAGAGTTGAACCACGCGGCATAGTCGACCTCTGGAGGTGGTCCGTCGGCGTCGTCTTCGTGCTCGGACGTCGTGTCGAGCGCGGAGGCACTGGTGAATGGTGCGTGTATGCGGTCTGAACGGAAAGATTGGGACAGCTGGGCGTCGAGAGAATCCAAGGCGTCGATGTCGTGTTGGCTGAGGTCGGCGACCTGGTCGTCAAAGGTGGGGGACGAGAGGCGCATGCGCTTGTGTGGGGGCTCTGGCATGGTGGGGAGAGCGGAGGCGCGCCTGTCACATGACCGAGGAGACGGAGGTTATCATGACCTTGTTACGTCTCCCAATCATTCACCGACTCGCTGGTTTTTGTGTCCCCTGCATTCCCCGGCCGCACAGGTCCGGATCCGTCTCCCCGCCCGCTCCCCCCATGAACGGCGCAGCACGCACCCCAAAGCCACCCCCGCCCGGCCCCGCCCCGCCCGCACCCCCAGTCCCCCCCGCGCAGTCCTCCACCGCCCGCCCCCCGCCCCAGCCCTCCCCCGCGAACGGCACCCAGAAGCCAAAGAAAAAGAACGATGCCCCCGTCGATCCCTCCGCCATGTACGAGAGCCTCAAGAACCGCATCGCAGCCCTCGAGGAGGAGGAGGTGCTCGAGGAGGAGGAGGAACGCCGGTTTGGTCCGCACACCACCCCCATTCCTTGCCCGTCTTCTCATCTTCCCCCAGCCGAGGAGGCCGTCAAGTCCGTCAACGGCATGGGGGAGAACGCCGTCCACGCCAAATACATCGAACTAGTATGTGGTCGTGACGAACGCACGCTGCCTTCACCCATACCCCCGCCGATATAGTTTGCAGAGCTCAAGAGGCTCGAACGGGATCATGCAAAGGAGAAGCAAAAGCTTGTCAAAGACAAGGATGCCGGTTCGTCCCCCGTCTCTCCTGCCGTCCCATGCCTCTCACCAAGACTCAAAGCCAAAGGCCAGCTAACAAAGGCAAATCAGACAAAAGCAAAAATGGAGAACCTCGCGCGAGAACTGCAAAAGGTGATCCTTACAGCGCCTCCCAGGAAATCGCTAATGACCTGCGCAGGATAACAAGCGACTCCGGGTGCGCACCAATTCCTCCATGCATTTCTGGTTGTCTTACAATCACCTAGGAAGACAGCAAACGCCTGGCACAGTGTGTAGAAGAAGCCCAGGAAGAGGTATGTAGGTCCCTCTCGAGTCCGTCTGCTTACTTGATTCCCGTAGATCATCCAGATGAAAAACGACATGGCTAAACGAGTGGACAAGGCAAAAATGCAAGACATGAAATACCGCGAAATGCCGGACATTGTGGTCAAGGTCGTTTGTCGATATCGTGCAGAGCTTTTCTTCAAAATATCACGCAAAACCAAGCTTTCCAGACTTTTCAACGCCTGGACAGATAGAATGGAAGGGACGGTCACGAAAAAGGAAAAGGGGGACGGGAAAGCGACTACGGGCACTGGGGCCCATTTGCACGGATCTGCAAAATCGGAAGTTGCAAGCACACACTCCTGGAATTCCGCCAGTGCATCGTCCATGCAGTTTATATTCTCCCATAATGGGCGGACGCTCGATGCAGACCATACGCCAGAGGAACAAGGGATGGAGGACGGCGATGAGATCCTTGCTGTAGAACTTATGGATCTTACCGAGGGTTCCGGTCTGGATGCTTGCGTAAGTTGGCACGAAAGGTGCAGTATGATTTCTCATGCGGATTTCTAGGATGAACTACCTGAACACCGACGCCAGAAACTAAAGAAGAACTGGACAGACGACCCTATGGAGTAAGTTATGAAATGACCTTGTAGTCGTTTTCTCAACATCCACCTAGGGCTAAACGTTCTCTCGAGGATATTTTCGATACAGTGTACGTCTTTGTACATGACCATCATTCATGTTGTCTTACAAGAGCTCGACAGCGTGCGGGAACGCCTGAAAGAAGTCCTTCAGCAATACAAGCTTCGAGAACAACATTTCGAGTGTGTAATCCGATCCAAAGAACTCGAAGTATTACTTTCTCGTGCTCGAGCCGCAGAGCAAAAGCAACTTGCAGACTGCGAGAAGAATCGAGCTGACAGGGCTGATGCAGAGGTTGGCTACTATGTTTTAATATGTTTTGTTCCTATGATCTAACAGACTCAGGCTCGACGTCTTCGAAAGGAGCTCGAGGGTGCGCAGAATAACCAAACGATGCTCATCGACAAGCTCATCACATGCTGTAAGGAGGTGAGCACGGCTTCGTCGTCCCGCTTGGTGCTTGCATTAACAGACGAGCAGCCGAATGCGGAGCGGACGCAGCGCCTGTTTGCGTCACTTCGAGAAGAGCTCGAGAAGCGAGGTAAGATGTCGGACGGCGATGGTGTAGGCAGCTGAATGTACGCGAGTGCGGTCCGTGCAATACATGTCAGGTAAACAATCTACCCAGTTTGAATCTACAACAATGCGTACGGGGGAGTGATTAGGCCAAATCACACAGAACAGTCTAGAGTATGATGCCAAAGGGGAGCTATTTATACAAGGAAGTACAAGGTTGGGGTAAACGGCATTTTTTACAACAAAGCGTCCAATTCCTCGAGATTCACAACGTAACCGGACTTGGTGAAGGTCTTGCCCTTAACAGACTCCAATCCTTCTCCTGCATAGGTGACAAGTGGCGAAAGCTCAATCTCGACACTTTCCTTCAAACGAGCACCAGCGTTTTCCAAGAATCGTCGGTGCTGATCCAAGAGATCGCGGCGACTGGTTTCTGGATCATCTGACCCAGTGCCGGGTGCGTTCTTCAGGGGACTGAATTCCTCCCTGCGAGCGACCTCGAAAACGGCAAAATTCTTGGTGAACGGGAACACGTCGAATACAAACAACTCGAGCTTCATGCCATTTGGTTTGCTGGGTTTGATGATTTCTCCGGTATGCAAGTCAACAGTTGGGATCTTCTTGCGTGCAATGTGATAAGCAAGCTCGTGCTCAAAAGATTCAACGGACTGAAGGAAAGCGGTGGTGTAAAAATGATTGGCGATGTTGCCAGCGTTGAACAAGAGTTCCCCGGTTTTTGGATTCCGGAGTTCAGCTTGCTCCTTGGTGATTTCCGAGTACTCTACGACACTGAACTTGTCTCCTCGGCGAGCAACGACGCCAACCGACTCCGTCGGTGATGTCTTTGGCACCACCTTGGCAGCGCAATCGGCCTGTCTGGCTATGCAATAGCCAAGGAAGACAGGATCGGCGACCTTGACGAGACAGTTGTCGACGCAGTAGGCATGAACATACTGGATGCGGCGATCGGCTAGGTCAGAAAGAACCGTACGCGACTTGTCGGATGGGGACAAGGGAGCGCGAGTAGCCGCGTAGAGACCGCCATTGCCATCTGGAGCAACGGCGACGCGAGAGGAGGTTTCGAGCAAGAGTTTACCCTCCATGGTGAGGCAGGGCAGCGTACCTAGAGAGCAGGCAAAATCAGCAAATTGGTGAAAAGCCCACGATCAAGACTTGGTACCTTGTTCGAATACGATGATGTTCTTCGCGTTGAGGCCAAAGTGGTTGTTGTTGGTGAAGAAGGATTCCGTCTCGCGGCGAGTTGGACCACTGGTCATCACATACCAGGGGACCACCACGGAACCCCTGGGCTTTCCAAATTGAACCTCGGCGACAGTCTGGAGACGAGCGATGCGCTCCGCTTGGTACTGGAAGAGGGATTTGTGAGAGGGGAGGCCGATATCGTAGCACCCTTTAGGAGCAGAGCTGCCGAGCCTCGTGCCCTGACCACCAGCCATCAAAAGGACGCCAACTTGACCATTTGCAACGGCCTGGAGACCGATTTTCCTCCATTCGCCTGCTTTGGCAGGGTTAGCGGACGCGGACTCGCACGTCTCGACGGGGAGGGGCTCGATGGAGTCGGCGACGCGATGAGGATCGGTGGCATCGCTTTCTGAGGAAATGGCCTTTTCGTAAACTCTTTTTACCCGCTCGACGTCGATGCTCTCGAGCTGGCTGGTGAGGGCACTACGCTCTGTGTCTGTAAGCTTTGACCAGAAGGTGAAGAGATGGTCCTGGCCCTTGTATCTATTGCGGATATCTTCAACGGCCATCGCGCTGAGATCGGTGATCACAGATGGTACTTATGCGGACAGAGTGGGAAGAGGGGGATGAACGCGAGTTGCCTCAGAGGATGAAGGGGGCATGTATTTAAACCTGTTGCAGGCGTGCATTCCCGTTCGGTAGCATCCGAATGGCACCCTACACCCGTGCAACACGTTCGACGCATTGCATCGCTACTGGAAACCCACTAGCAGGCCGTCTGGTCACTAGATTATGCGGGTAACCGAAACGCGGGGTGCACGCGGTTACTTGCTTTGACACCAGGTAGGCAGCTGCCGTTCGAGAACCCATCAGCATTCCGATTATCAGCGATTATCCCGTCTAACCCCCGCCCCGTTGGCTGGTCCATAGAACGGTAGAACCTCAGCTGACGGCAAATACGTACGTAGTGGAGATCCAACCGAACTCATCAAACGTACGTTCCGTAAAGTACTATGATGGGCCCTGGCAACACTTGGGGCTCGCAACAGCAGCAGAAACCATTCCACAACGATTGTAGCTTCTAGTTCAGTCCACCAACGGCAACCTCGCTGGATTGCTTGGCCTTCATGGCATGACGAGGGAGAGGAATTGACTCCAGAAAGACTGAGCTGCTGCCACCACTTACTAACGTGTTTATTGTTCATGCTGCTTCTGTTGAAGGCTGACCTCATCTTCAATGAGCAGTGGTGATTAATTGATTCACGTTGAGGCTCAAAGTCAAGGTCAAATTCTGGTCACGATCTTCTGTACCTCTCGGTCATCCTCACTTGCCAACACTAACACCGAGTACTGCTGATATCTTCCTATTGGGCCGGCCCATCTGCAATGCTCAAAAACATGCGACGACACTTTGTCAATGTGGCGCAATACCTATGAGCGATGGTAAGCGAACTGAATCCTCGCCTGTACCCTCGGTTAATCCGGTTTGGTCCTTCAGATCGGCGGCGGCCGGCAGAGAAAGCCGACGAATGCCCGATATGCATCTAGGCTTACTCTACTTACCACTAACCGCACCAGGAGAAATCGTCTGGAGATTTCCCCGCGGATGCCTTGGTGATTGCCTTGTGAGACATCGCCATACCCTCTTCCTGCTATCGGAAATGACCACGGCAGTATGGTATTTTCGTTCCCTTGCGAACCTCCCCACATGACGCTTCTTCTGTGTGCCTGTATAAATCAGGTGAGCCTCTTCTCAACTCTATCCGAGCGACACGAACACGGCACAATGCCGTAGTACGGGAGTGCTCCATGGTCGGTTCCCTCATCATTACGCTCAGACACATGACCTCGGAAATGTAGCGCCCGAGTGATCACATCATTCCCAATTCCGTACCCGACTGGTCACGTCTATAAATGCATTCCCGTCAACTTCCTTCGTTGCGTTGTCCGTCTTTCTTCTTTCTCTTTCTCTGTCATCCATTCAATGCAGAGACTGCTTACCTCGACCCTTGTAGGATTTTCCTTGGCAAAGTGTGTGTTCTCGTTGACACCTGGCTTTTCCTATGGATCCGAGAAAGTTCGTGGTGTCAGCCTTGGTGGGTGGCTCGTGCTCGAGGTGTGTACGCAATGTTACAAGTGTTCTCTTCAATAATGTTGCTGCTCAGCCATGGATTACCCCAAGTATCTTTGACAACACTGGAAACACTGGCATCGTTGACGAATGGACGTTCGGTCAATATCAGGATTACGACACGGCGTTGAGTGTTCTGCAGAACCACTGGGATACTTGGATCACCGAGAGCGATTTTGCTGCCATCGCTGCTGCAGGGTATGGAATGACCTTTTTTGATCCCAGCACTACTATTGACGGGGTTGATCAATTTCCTCGCAGATTGAATCACGTACGCGTTCCAATTGGCTACTGGGCGTTTGAAGTTGGTCCTGGGGAACCGTACATCCAAGGACAGTTACCCTACCTCGAAAATGCAGTACAATGGGCCGGAAACTATGGATTAAAGGTCATTATTGACCTTCATGGTGCGCCGGGGAGCCAGAACGGGTTTGTGTTTCAAATACTCCATGTCGCGTGACACCCGCCTATCTTCTTTTCAGGTACGATAATTCTGGCCACAGGTTGTCATACCCTACCTGGCAGTCAAACCAAACTAATATCGATCGGACCAACGAAGTCATCAAAACCATTGCCTCCATGTTTGCTGATCAGCCAAACGTCGTGCCCATCATCGCACCCCTGAATGAGTGAGTTTTCCGCGTGCAAGATTGTAAGGGGTCACCCATATTTTTGGCACCAGGCCTGCCGGATATGACGGCTCTGCCGTTCTCGATGCTGCAACGCAGTATTGGTTGGATTCCTATGGGAACATCAGGTGATCCCAATATCTTGATCTCCACACTACACGGGCGTTTATCTGATTCCGCAGATACCCGTATGGCACGAGCCAGACAAGCAACACTGTTGAGCTCATCCACGACGCATTCCAGCCACTCAGCTATTGGGACGGCTTTCTAACCCCACCCAACTATGAGGGAGTAGCTATGGATACCCACATTTACCAAGTATTCTCCGATACCGTGAGTATACGTCTTAGAGCCGCACCACGTCCACTTCGTGTTGGTTGACAAAAGGCTATTATTAGGACATTGAGATGTCTGACCAGCAACACATCGATGCTGCTTGTCAAACCCAGTCCTCTCTCGCGGGCTTTGATCTTTGGCTCGTAGTGGGTGAATGGACACCTGCCATGACCGACTGTGCCAAGTACTTGAACGGACGTGGGGTCGATTCACGCTATGCTACACTGGTCGGGAGCTGTGACGGCCTGACTGGCAGTGGATCCACTTTCAGTTCGAGTTACCAGACGTTCCTCCGACAGATCTGGGAGGCGCAGGTTATTTCATATGAGGCAGCTACCGATGGCTGGCTGCAGTGGACGTGGAAGACGGAGGATGCTGATGAATGGTCATACCAAGCTGGACTCAGCTACGGATGGATACCCCAGGACCCTACCGACTACATGTACCCAACCATCTGCGGGTAATTTTGTTTTACATACATCTTGCGACTTCATACGATGGATATCTTTTTGGAGATTAGTGAATTTCAAGTGACGAATATAATCTAGCAATAGGGCGATGTTCGGAGAATCCGAGTAACACAACAAGCTGGGAATTTTACTGCCTCAAGCTCCTGCGACCCCGTATTTGCGAAGTGTTGCTTGCCAATCACCAAGCTCTCCTCTGCCCATCGTAACTATCGTCGCTTTGTTACCAGAATGCGGCCCAAAAAGGCGATTCGCGACTCGTCTGACACTCTCGGGGGTGACCTTGTCGATTGCCGCTGTCATGTCTGTCACGGGTATCTTACGTCCGTGCACGAGGATCTGAAACAAAACAAAACGATCAATCTATTATAAAGGTACCAGAGTTATTCTGTCCCACCTGACGACCGAGGTCCTCAACCTCCACTGCCCTACTCTCCAGTGCCATCATCAAGCTGGATTGAAGTTGATTTTTTGCGCGCTGAAGCTCTACCTCGGGCACGCTTTGGTATATCAACAAACTAATCTGGTGCACGAGATGGGGGAGAATTTGAGCGGGTGTATTACCCCGCTGTTTGGGGACGTCAGGTACAAAGGACGCCCACAGTCCAAAGAGCGAGGAATCTGTGTAAATGTGGTGGAAGGATGCGCAATGATCTATTTGCGGAAAATGGTTGAGGATGTGCGTATATAATCGAGAATACATTCCCTTGCCAGGACCACCTAAGAAGAGTGAGAAGCGAATCACACGAGGAATGTGAGCCTTACCCGCCGAGAAGCTGCCCCCACCCCCAAGAAGTACCTGCATTGTCGCGAGTGTGTAGATATCGTCATCGTGAATGCCGACGCCCTCGAATGCGAGGTAGAGGTGGTCGAAGTCTGACGTAGTACTTGGGATGTGCCTAATACCACCAACATAATGTGACTGCGGGTTCAATGGAGGGGGTGCGTCTCTTGAAGCAGAGGTTGGGTATAAGTATGACGATGCCGCACGTGTTAGTGACTTGTATATTGATGGTGACGAAGACGGCAGGAGATGTGGCGGTACGGTTTGAACGGTGGATGACCGTGGAGAGAGAGGCGTAGGAGATGGCAAGGGCTTGAGCGTCGAAAAGTGCTTGTCGACAAGTTCAACCAATTGCTCATGTTGCATTCCAGCACCCGCTATGACCATACGCTCTGGACGGTACCAGTCTGAGATACAGTGGCGGAGGAGGTCGCCGTTGATGAGACTGATGCGGTCGTCCGGGCAGACCAACGGGTTTCCGAGGCCTTTTCCGCCGTACGCTACGCCATGGAGTATTTCGGGTAATATCATTTCTGGCTTGTTGCTGATTTCCCGAGTTTCATAAAGAGCAGCATCTTTCTGAATCTCCAGTTCCTCCGACAGAAAAGTGGGATTTAGCACAGTGTCGGATATCAGAGAGAGCGCAAGAGTGGTTGCCTGATCGAAATGAGAGGACTGGTACATGATGGATTCTCGGGAAGATGAACACATGATTTGGCCTCCAAGTCGGTCCATAGCCGAAGCCATGTTGGCTTCAGACCGAGAATGTGTTGACTGCAGGTCTTAGTGTTAGACACAGACGACCTTGTAGAAATACAAGGGGTACCTTAAAGGCCATTCTGTCTAAGAAATGGCTGGCTCCCGAAGTCGAGGGAAGTTCATAGCGTGACCCAGCGTCGATGTAAAGCCCTACAGATGAAAAATGACCGGGAGTAGACTCTGTAGCGACCCGAATCTTGTTGGGAAGAGTGGTTATCTGCAATGGCGGCAGCAATGCCTGGGATAGCTGTCGTTGGTGCTGACGCACCCTTCCATGGCGTATGACTGAACCTGCCGCTTTCTTCATGGGTGGTGAACTTTGACGGTAGGAGAGCTTCTCGAAAGTCGTGAATTGTTTACTTACGTAATAACATCGCTTTCGTTTGCCAAATTATCGACGGAGGGAAGAAAAATAAAAGGAGGCGCGACCTGGCATGACCCACGACCGTAGGTAAGCCATAGAGGAATTATGATTCCACGAACGAACGGTCAACAAAAAAGACCCCACCGTGGTTCGAACACGGGACCGCACGATCTGCAATCGTATGCTCTACCACTGAGCTATAGAGTCATTCTTTCAAACCGTCGACCAAAAGGTATAGCCCCTTGCGCAGTATCGGCACACATCTATAAATCATTCGAGACTAACAAACGTCTTCCCCCACTATCCACTTGGCAAACTCCAGAACCTCTACTCCTCCCTCTTCACCTTCCTTCCTCATCCCACGTTCGCGACCCCATTCGCGCAAGGCGGCGCCGACGGTGACCTGGCCTCCGGCCACCATGAATGGCTGATTGTACAACGATGTTTCATCTATTGTGGATTGGATGGACAGCGTCTCAAAACCAGTGATCTGACGAGCGACGGCACGCTCAAGTCGTTCAATGTCCTGTACGAAGGTTTCCGATGCAAAATGACTCGCAAGATCGGGGGCTTTCAGCGCAAACACAGCAAGCGTTCCAATACGACCGTTATGGCCAGTTGATCCATGTGAGTATGAAGCGAGCCGTAACCCAAGGGTCCCAGAGTGACCTTGGAGAGGATTGTGAACCACAGCAATTGCCCGTTTCAGCGACACTTTTTCGCCGACTTTTGCAATTAGATCCTGAATGGAACTAGACACCGTAGAAGGTGGTCGGAGATTCGAGTTTCTTTGCGAGAGGAGAGGGGCATCATTAAGGACGTGCAATGGGCAGGGTCGTATGAAGTTCGGTAAATGAACGTGTTCTGTGAGGAAGGCAGCGGTGTGGGCGATGTCGGCAGCAAGTTGGGCGAATAGTTCGTTTCTTGCGACAAAATCAGTTTCGCAGTTCAGCTCGATCATGGCTCCTCGGAGTCCGCCACCATTTAGCATCGAGGACGACCTGCCGGAGGAAAGAATGCAAACGCTAACGAGTCCCTCTCGTGCTTCGCGTCCGGCGATCTTGGCAGCCTTTTGAGCGCCGGAAGTGGTTAGATCCTGCTGCAGCCACTCCAGCGCCGCCTCTAAATTGTTCCCGCTTGCGCTAAGCGCTTCCCGAGCCTTGGAAATTGGGACGTCCGTCAATTTTCGAATCTGAGCAACCAGCTGTGACGAGGTCTTGAGAGACGTAGAATACTTGAGGAATCTTGGCGCGCGACGCGTCAGCAACGTTTGCCCGAATCCTCGCCGAGGAATAAGCAGTAACATGGCGGCGCCGTTCCAAAATGGAACGCTGAGCGAGGGGAAGAATTTGAAAAATCCTTGGAATCTTCGCCCTCTGAACAGAATCGCTCACGTGACTCAAAAGTCCTTGGTGTCACCCTAGGCCACTCACATACCTCTGAAATGGAGTTCGACTTCAAGGTTCCTTCCACCATTCCTCAAGACCTGCTCCTCATTCGAGATCTGATAGGAACCCTTCCTCCACTCACGGTCGCTTCAAAGCATGTTGCGGATTTGCTGGATTCCAGCGATGATTCCATTGCCAGCACAGATGGTGAAGCAGAAAGTGAAGATGAAGTAGAGGCAGATCTTGCTCCTCGTGATGACGACAGCGGAATATCGGAGTGAGCATCTCAATGAACAGCTTATCAAAAGCCATATTAACTTTAATCGTCAGAACCACCTCAGATTCTGCCTCGGAGCTAGATGCAAGTTCCTCTGAGTCGGAAGAGGGACGTGGACACGCGGCGCCCCGGCGGCAAGGACCTACGGATGACGTTGAGGATGAAGAGTCGAGCGTAACAGCTGCTGCTGCCTATCTCCAGACCAAGAATGAGATTGTCGACGCAAATTTCATGGTTCCCACCATTTCCGAAGTTGACCCATGCGACAAGCTGGAGAAAGTCGGGGAAATTATGAGTATTGTTGGGAACGTCGTGATTGTGAGGGGTCTCCCTGTGGATCCTGTGAATTCCTTGTCCAAGTGCGCTCTTGATGTCGAGTCCTTACTTGTATTTGAAGACCGAAAGGTTCTTGGATACGTGAGTCACTCCGTTTCCTGTACCACTCTATGTCGACTCTCACCTGTGGTGCCAGATATACGAGACGTTCGGTCCGACGTCCCAACCACTCTATCAGATTAAATTTAACCAGCACTATCCGTTGGATACCGACAAAGTTTCAGTGTCCCGCGAGGTATTCCATGTTCCGCAACGAAGTCACTTTGTATTCGTAGACCAACTCAAAAAATTACGTGGCAGCGACGCCAGTAATATTCATGACGAAGAACCCGCAGAAGACGAGATTGAATTTTCTGACGACGAAAAAGAGGCTGCCTTCAGGGCACAGCGCAAGAAGAGGTGAGCATAATAACAGTATTCGGGATTGTCGTTGACGCGTTGTCATAGGCGCGGACGCTCTGTATCATCTTCCAGACAATCTACCCCAGCATCTTCTCGGACCCATATTGACGATATGGCTCAGGACACATATCGTGGCTCCAACCCATATGATGCTCATGGCCCTTATGACGATGACTATCATGTCACAGGGCCGTCGCGACCACCACCCGTACCATATGACGACCCGTATGCTGATGTTCCCACTTCCGATGTTCGTGTTAACCCCATGGAAGCGAATGGAGAGTTTAGCGGAGGGCCCAATTGTGAGAGTGGTGGAGATGGTCCTAAGGCGTCCCGCGGGCGTATTTCCAGTCGGGGTACACGTGGAAGGGGAGCTCGAAACCATCAGTTGTGGAGTACCTCAAGGCGAGGATATCGTCACAACTCCGTCGTATCCCAACGAACGTTCGACTCGGATTCGGATCAGTCGTTTCCAGCGGCCTCGCGGATGGTCCAACGTGCGACAGGGTATGAACGAATTGGGGATGCGACTGCACCTCATCCCGTTGTTCAACCGGCTTCGAATGCTTGGCTTTCTCCCGAGACTAACAACATCCAAGATTACCGACAACCTTTCATCCAGCCACACATCAATCCCAGATTCGCATCTGTCTTCGGGCTTAACTTACCACCAGGGACCATGATTCCATGGGATTCCCAGAATGCGCACGACCACACGTTTACGCCATACAATTGGGTTGACACGTGGACAGCGCACGGTGACGCAGGTTCTGAAAGTGGGGGGGATACGTATAGACCGATGTAGTCCAGCATCCGCAGAGCATCGAAATGGATTTATTGGCAAGCACCCCACGCTCAGCATCGTCCAGGTTGACGAACATCATGGGAACGATTCACCAAGGAAATTCTTTGCACCGGTTTTTCCCTCGGACTTTGACAGGCGTTAAACCGGGATTGAGGCTATTCTTGGATTTGGTCGCGTTCGCCCATGGGGCATATTGCTTTGCCCGCAGGGCATACGGGTGGCCTTCGAGAGTGAACCTTACGCGAAGCCGCCATATAGTCACATCACTCTGTGCAACCGAACTTAAGCGAGGTGGGCTTATTTAAACCAACTCTAAAATTCCAGATCTTGCCTGCGTCCACCAGCACAAATACTTGGGTGTTGTAGAGGCTCGGTATCCTTCTCAACATGTTATACTTTATCCTATTAGCTCAACTTTTCGGGATGCCGCGAGCGACGACCAGTATCGACTCCGGCTGTTCCACATCCGGCTCGGCCTCTTGTCAGACTACACCGTCCAACACATGCTGCACCGAATCTCCGGGCGTATGTTGTTCTTCACGTCTTGAACACACTGGCACTGACTCGCTTCATTCTATCGTAGGGCTTGTTGTTGCAAACTCAGGTATTCTCTCCCTAATTATACTCTTTTTGTAATTGACTATAACCCCGGCAGTTCTGGGACACTGACGTCGCGGGCAGCCCTTCCAACAGCTGGACCATCCATGGTGAGTAGTTGTTCCGCAAAGCAATGCCATCGAATCTTATGCAGCTGTCAGGCTTGTGGAATGACAAGTGAGTCCGTTAGTAGGGATGCACACATCTCGCACTCGTTGATCACCCCTACCAACAGTTGCGATGGCACATACCAGGAGAATTGTGATCCGTCGCGTGACTACGATATCTCCCAGGTGTGCAACTTCTCTGACATACTTCTAAGGGAGCGTTTAGGTGATCTCGTCCAGCTTCTCTCAGACCAGGGCGCTACTTCTACGTTGGACTACATGCAACAATACTGGTTGAACGCAGGTGGTAGCAACGAGGAGCTTTGGAATGTACGTCGTGTTCCGACCATATGGATGTCTCGCTGATGGCAATCTAGCATGAATGGTTAACGCATGGCACGTGCTTTAGGTAGAAACTACATTATCTCGTTTCTATATGGTTTCTGAAATCGGGTTCCTGACAGCACGCTTGAACCTTCCTGCCTCCCACCCGGTAGTGTCCAGGGAGCCGAGGTAGGTTGCTGATAGGCCGGGGATGGCGCGCGCGGCTGACCCCGTTTCGCGAAGGCTGTGGCATACTGCCAGACAACTGTCGCACTGTTCCAGACTCCCCACGTATACCTGGCTCGCGAACGCTGGTATTACGCCTTCCACGTCTCAAACCTACACGTTGTCGGATATCCTTTCCGCGCTTCAGACAGGTTCCGGAGGTGTAAGTACATCTTCATAATGTGGAGCTTGTATTTGAGATTGTCTCGCCCCAGTATACTCCTGACGTTGGCTGCTCAAACGGTGGCCTGAACACAATTAGCTGGTACTTCAACTTGAAAGGCTCAGTCATCGATGGCACGTTTGTTCCCATCAGTGAGTACCTATATATGCTATTTCAGACCCCGGCGCTGATGATCACCTAGGCTCCCCTGGGTTTGCTAGTAGCTCGTGTCCGTCCAGTGGTGTCCAATACCTCCCCAAATCAGGCTGAATGATGTGCGATAGTCGGTTTCATGGTGAAGAGACCTAGTGCTACACTAGTTTGCAATGCCCAAGTATTTCATGTGTTTGTAAGCTGCGTCCTGGCGTGAAGTCCCGAAAGACAGCACACAACCGAGCTTCCATCTGACATGTCCCTTGGTATCAACCACCCGTGCCTTCATCTAGATGTTCTGGGCCAGACATTTTCCATCAAAAAATATGGACCAGCGGATGAAATACCATCTGATGCTCTCCGTAAACTGAGTGTATCCAAGGCGACATCGGGGATCATCTCGATCACCCGAACGGCAGAAGAGATTTCCATTGTCTGTGAGGCGGAAGGGGACGAAGGAGAGTGGAAATGCATCAAGATAGCAGGTCCGATGGAATTTGGTTCATACTTTCGCCTCGCCACGTTTCCGTGCGTGCTGACTTGGCAATTGATAGGGTTGACGGGCGTGATCTGCGCCTTTACAACACCCCTGAAGAATGCTGGAGTCCCGGTGTTTGCGATTTCTACTTGGTGAGCAGCTCTCTCGAGTTGCAACCACGTCTGCTAGATCGGAGTCTAGGAATACCGACTATGTGTTGGTGCCAAAGGGGAAAATCACGGACGCAATCCATGCCCTGAGCGCTGACGGCTGGCTGTTTGTCGAGGGTTCCTCCATGCGGCCCTGATGGCACACAGCGCTAGTGCGCAACGGGCCTTGGCGAAGACTTTTTCTACTGCCGTACCTACTAGTAGTTGTAACGAAAAGTTAGAGTATGCTCGTGGGCAGCACACATCAACGCACTCCACAGCTTGCATCAGGCGCGACGACGAACCGCCCGCGCTGTGACCCAGTCGCCATCTTCGATCCCGGCTCGAACGTTGCACCTCGGCCAACGTTCGCGTTCGTCGTCAGCGTTGTGGAAACGCGACCACTGGGAAGCGCCAGAGACGTCCATGGCGGATGCATCCCATCTAACAACTCCACACCCTCGTCAGAAACGTGTGCTACCGACACGTTCTCGTCGCGGTGGCCCTGGGATAGGAAGCTGTGATGTGGACCTCATGATTTTGGACGCACAAAAACGTCGACGTTCGTACCTCCCCTCTCCTTGTCGTTTCATGCTCATTCTTAATTGCAGTCGACAACGAGCCACTCATTCCCGCCGACACGCCTTTCTTGCTGACGACGAATTCCGCGCTGCTCCAGCCCTCGTCGAAGTCGGCGAGCGTCGGGCTCAATGCATTCGCCAATCAGCGCTATTTCGACCGGTCTGATGTTATAAAGGCCTATCGGGAGCAGCTGAATATCCAGACTCCCGAGTTTTCCCTATTATCCGAGGACGCAACCGTCGGAGGGCGTTTCAGGCCTCGGTCATCCGGAGAGGTACGCATATCCAGATTTCGTATGACGTGTAATCATATTCGGCCCGGGTATCTCTAGCAGGATAGCGCAGACACCTCCGATGCGGCATACGAGAAACGACATCGGAAGTATGAGCTCTTTGAGAAGCGACAACGGCTGCGCGAGAAGGAGAAGCTGAAACACGAGCAGTATAAGCTCAAGGAACGTATCGAACAGCTCCAACTCGTGGATGGCTCTGCGTTCCTTGGTTTGCCTGCTGCGTCATTCTCCCTACCGCCCGCAGTAAACGAGGACAAGTCGGGAATCAGCTTGTCTGACACAGAGGCCGACGTTACTTCAATTCACGACGAAGGGGAAAGGCGCCGACAAGAAATGCTTGAAGTCGCGTCCATTCTTGAGGAGCGCTACCGAACTCTTCTCCCTTCCGATAAAAAGCTTGCGGATCTGAAAGGCGCCAACAGATCTAACAGCATGAATCTGCAAGCTTCTGACATGTGTATTCCGGGCGAGTCCAACTCCACCGGAAGGGAGCTGCCGAGCCAAGTCTCCCCAAACCCCAGTGGCTCGTCAATCATTCTAAAGATCAAGGTCCCGCAAACTCGTTACAAGGGAGTAGGCTCTCCCGGAGCCAATTCAAATTCTATACACACTCCTTCGTCGCCTCCGAAGCCATTCTCCAAGGTTTCGTCGGATACATTATCAGTGTCGTCTGACCGGCCCTACAAACGCTATCGGAGACCACGTGTCGACGATGCAGAATCTCCTTCTTCCAGTGGTACCCCTGAATATGCCACAAAGTCCCCGCATTCGACTGCGCTGAAGGCTGAACCATGTGTACTCATGCAGTGGGCTCTTCGTAATCAAGCTGCACCAAACGCGCGGAAAACGCAAAGACATGTGACTGCATTTGGCACCAAAGTCCCACAAAGTTTAGAGGAAGTGAGGGATTTCGAGCTTCCGCAATGGATTAGGCCACGTTCACCGACGATCGTCAGTGATGCGCCAAAAGATCTTAGTGTACCTTCTATCCAATTACCCGAGCACCCGTCAGCGCCTACATTACACCCTACGTAAATTTCCTCGCTTTCATAGTTTTCTCGTATTTTATGTTTATTTCAGTTGCCAACGGTGGAGGAAACCAGGATAAAAGACGTCTAAACCACTGTATGGCACCATTTTTTACTGAATCAGAGCCAAGTGGAGCATTAAGAGTCTACTTACCCTGCCTGGTTGTTTTTCCCCGAATCGCTTCCTCGACGATAGTCAGAGCACCGGTTTGCGCAGTTAAGGGTATGTGCTTGTTTCGGCCAAGAACCAAGCGAGCGTAGGCTATGGGGAGCCGATGCGGATCAGCGTATCCGCCTGGAAGGTAGCTGGTGTAGTCGCCGCCAAGTTCTTTCTTAGTCTGGAGTCGCAATGAGGTAGCGCAGCGAGCAGTAGAAGGAGTGAACAGTGCATTCAGGTCGGTCCTGGGTCTCATCTCATGCTGCTTTGGAGGTTCAGACCACATGCGTTTCTTGCGGGGCAGCGATTTGAGGTCATCGGGTCGGTCCATATTGTGGATGTCAAGTTCTCGAACATCTGTGAACCACTTCTCAGCTGCATGATCCCTTTTCTGTGCAGACCGAGCTGAGATGAAAGAAGTGGCTCGAGGACGTGGTATTCTGTGTACAGCAGCCGTAACTTCAACGTGTCCATTAGGACTTTTTAGTTCTGTGTCCGGATTGCGACGGATCTTTGACTGTCTTCTGTCACTTAAGCCTAGAGGGAAGAAATAGGCCAATAAGGACGGAGCATTGTGAAGCATATTCATTCGAGGCATACGCGATAGTATAGAAGACGGCTTGTGCGTATTCTCGGCATTGCCAGATGTCATCGCCGTCGTTTTCACGGCTGCGGTTTTTGATGTCAGCGCAGTTGGGAGGGTCTATTAGAACATACACAAACGCAGGCCATCAGTTGAGCTTTGGCTAAGCTGTGAAGCAAAACGTATTGAGCACCATGAACGTGTCGAGGGTATTACACGGTGTCGCAGCATGGCAAGTGGCAAAACTGCAAACGACCACTTTGGGACATTGGTCGCACTTCTCTTATGCATCCCATATTGGCCCACCTCATCATCAGCTTCGTGCTGCTTTTAATACTCTTCCCCGTACTCACTTCACAGGTATTCATCATATGGCCTTGGTACGGTCGTGAATGGTCCGTCGAGCTCATCACACTGCTCGTGCCATTCAAGTAAGCCGTTTCTTTGTCTGCTCGACTTTGACATGACATGTCGTGTAGTGTACTGGCGTTCATGTTGCTGTGGAACTACTACCTATGCATATTCACTGACCCTGGTCGGGTACCCAATGGATGGGTTAGATTGATTACTTCCCTCTCCCAATCGTCTGACAACAGGTCCAGGAGCCCGACTTTCTTGCTGGAGAGGGATACGAAGTCAAGAAGCTCACGGGCGGCCCCAGATACTGTCGGAATTGTGAAAAATACAAACCTCCGAGGTCGCATCATTGTAGACAGTGCAATCGGTTGGTCGACACGTTCCCATGGATTGGGCATTTCTGACTTACCCCATCCAGATGCGTGCTTCGGATGGGTTCGTGCTGTTTTATGGCTGATGTCCTCTTCCTTACTGCTCCGATCCAGATCACCACTGCCCTTGGGTGAACAATTGTATCGGTCACTTCAACTATGGCCATTTTCTTCGTTTCCTGTTCTACGTGGATGTCACATGCACCTACCACCTTTTCATGGTAACGCGGAGGGTCATGTCTACGATGAGCAGGAGATACTATGTAGGTCCTCCCACAATTAAGACCTCTCCCTGTTGATTCGGTCTAGGACGATCCGTCTGCTTTTGAGTTCTTCTGCATTATCATGAACTACGTATTCGTAGTACCGGTCATCCTTGCCGTCGGTGCTTTCAGGTTCGTTTTCGTCGGCCGTGATAACCTCAGGCTGATAGTACGTCTGCAGTGTATATCACTTCTATAACCTGACAAGTAACGCCACCACGATTGAAGGATGGGAGAAAGACAAGGCGGCTACACTTAAACGCAACGGCAAGATACAAGAGGTGGGTTGTTTGGATCCGAATGTGTTGCAACAACTCATCCCACTGTCAGATCAAGTTTCCCTACGTATGTGCCTAGAGTTCCCAGTTAAAGGTCACTGATTTTTGGATAGGATTTAGGAGTCTGGAACAACATGGTTTCTATTCTAGACAGCAATCCACTTCTTTGGTGTTGTCCCACAGTCCCGCCAGGGACTGGCCTTCAGTTCCAGTTGTCAATTGGATTTGGTGAGTGGTATGAAAATTCCGCATCGTACCGGGTACTGGAGGACAGGAGCCTTGTATCTCCATCCTCGCCCCCGGTAGTATCTGCGGTGCCCTTCATTCCATGATGAATTGCACAAGGAACTGATACCCGTCTTGCCTGTCATCTCAGACCATGATGCTGAGGGATGGCCACCGAGGGATCCGGCTCTAGAGCGCCAAAAACCCTTCGAGCTCCCTGATAGCCCATGGACTTACGAAAATGGCGACTTCAATCCCGCGCTCCGCCCCTCCAATTCACGCCCGCGGCCTATTGACGAACGATCGTCCACTCGAGCTTACACATCTGCACTCCCACCCTACCATCCGGACTTCGATCACGATGCCTACCCACTCCAATCTCACCCTGCAGATAGCGACTCAGACCCCGAAGAAGAGTGTCAGGGGCTGAGGGTACGACGTGGGTCGGAAGGCTACGAAGTCCGTCCCATAAATAGAGAGGAAATGCTCAGGGAGTATATACAGAGCGAGGTCGAGAGGACAGGAAGATATCAGGTATACCAGCCTGAGGACGCGGAGTATGCTGAGGAATTGGACTCCAGAGATGAGATTATTGTGGTATCTGATGATGATGACAGACCGCTGGGACTTAGGAATTGAGGACTTGTTCTCCTGCTTTCCCCTTCACGACCAACAGGATATTTATTGGACAGTGGAATCACTAGTGTCTTGATAGAGTAAAAGTTACAATGAAGGGATACACCATTAAGTAATAAGCGATTAGATACCTGGACGAAAGAGAAGGATTATAATGATCAGACGATATCCAATCAAGTGGTGGCCACTCTTTCCAGGTACACTTTCCAGACATGACCACCCTTCTCCCCTACTTCTAGGGCGTTCGTCCCGCTCTGCAATTCCATATCCCAAACCCCTTCCTGTTCGGGGTTCTCACCGATAGGTTTGCCATTCAGCACGACCTGAATGCTCTCGCGTGATGGGGTGGCCGCCTTCGAAGCCTTCTTTCCTGGGGGGTCAGATTTCTTTGCTGCTACTATTTTAGCCTTGACCTTCGAGTTCTTGGGTGGGCGACCACGACCACGTTTCTTTGGTAACGGTTCCTCTTCCTCTTCCTCCTCAAGATCATGGGCGTCGGCGTCTTCATCGCTACTATCTCGGTCCTCCTCACCCAGGAATTTGATATCTGCAATAGACAGAGATATCTCGCCATGGCCAAGCTTCATAGCCCATGACTTGACACCGTCACGATGGTCCAGCCGGAAGGATCTTCCCCGGGGTTTCACGATGATGAAAACCTCCCTCAGGGGCCTGTAGCCACTAAGCGATGGTGCGGGGGACCTCGAGACAGAGTGTGCGTTGCGAAGTTGATTGATAGGTGCTGCAGTTGGAACTGTGGATGCCGTGGGTTTGGGAGCGGCGATGGGCTGGGCTGCTGGATGGTATGTTGCGTTGGGGTAGTGCGTATATTGTGTAGTGGATGAGTACTGGGATCGTTGTTGGACGGCGACTTGAGAGGAAGGTGCATTAACTTTTGACGATGACACAGCTCCCGGAGTAGCAGGAACAGAGGCAGGGGTGGGCACGCGCGAAGATTCGGTCGGAGCAAAAGATGCCGAAACAGGGGTCGGAGTAGGAGTAGGCTTTGGCGCGACCACGGGAACTCCAGCTGTAGGTGCGACAATTGGATTTGAGGCTGTTTTGGGCGACGACTCGAGCGCCTGGGCGGGACTCTTGACAGCGGTACCAGAACCGGGTAACCGGAAAGTCAAGGAACTCGCAGCGTGGTCCTGTACAGGTTTCGTACCCGAGCTATCTGCTGACAACTGCGGAGCAGTCGTTGCAGCGGACGACGCACCCGGGACTTTTAGCTTGATTTTACCTGGTGTTTTCGCATACTTGAGGAGGGCATGCGGCGGTGGCAGATCAGACATCAGTTGGCGGAAGTAGTCCTATGACGGGTGAGTGTTCTGACAGTACAATAAAAGGCCAACCAACCCGGAGGGTACTAGCGTCCTCCCATATTTGGCTATGCTCCAGGTTGAATTCGAGGGCGTTTGAGAACACTAGTTCGACCTCGTTGGCGAACTCCTCGGAAGTAGTATATTCCTTGCGTTTCAATCGTTTCTGTGTTAAAGATGAGTGCAACTTCGCACGAGTGTGTGTTAGGACATACGAAGATGTACTCGAGGCACATCGGTCGTTTGATTTGCTTGTAGTATGACGGATAATCTTTCTTAGATGGCATCTCCATGAAAACATCAGAAAGCACGCGATGTCTGGAAGTATCGAACTAAGTGGAACTAAGTTAATAAAGACACACGACTCACGTCTCCTCATCTGTTTTCTCCACAAGCTTTTGAAGCCTTGATTTGAGTAGTCGGTTCATATTCGGTGGCTTGTTCTTCTTCTTGTCATCATCACCTTCACCCTCCGCTTTCTCCTCACCATTTTCGTCATGGTCACTGCCTTTCTTGACTTTCTTGCCAGTTAATTTGGTGTACTCCTTGTTAGCGAGTTTCTGTAGGTATATAAGGGAAGTGAGCAGCGAAGACACAAGCGAATACCACAAAGTACTGACAAGCAAGAACTTGGCATCTAACCAGATTGGACTATCCTTCATGTTATATCGTTTGGCGTTGGTAAAGCACAGCTCGAAGTCCTGCCGGACATCGTCGAGGGATGGATACTGGTCTTCATCTATTTTTTTCTTGATGTCGTCTAGACAGATGGGATGTATGATGACGTTGTAGTAGTCAGGATAATGGCGTTTGGATGGTAGTCGCAAAAAAGCTGGAGAGCATATGTTGCCTCTAAAATGTGTTTATCAGCCATTTGTAGAACAATGTCAGAAAAGAAAACAGGCAAAGCGGCGCGCAAGCATGGTTTGTAACGTACTCTTTATTGACTGCATCCTTGACCGTCTGCCACAACTTGGTTGCTTGGTCCTTCAACACGCCTGCACCGATGTTGCTACCCTCGGTATCCAGAATAACTGCATCGCCGTCGCTGGCGTTTGTTGTCGCGGATGGTCGAACTGGTGGGACCGTCGCCTCCGCGGGCGCGGGGAGCTCCTTGCGTCGCTTCATTCGAGGGCTGTCCAGGTCAACTTCTCCAGCTAACGCCTCCAACTCTCTCTTCATCGTCATTCGAAAGGTACTGTCCTTTTTTTCCCGGTGCTCTCAAGTGAATATTCCTGGCGTTGGAGGAGACGGCGGCGAAATGCCCATTATCTTGAAAGCGCTCCAGACACGCTGTCGATTAACACGGGTGCAGGTCACGTGACGGTTCTGGCCACGGAGGTCGAGGAGAGATGCCAAGTACTCTCCGGTGATACGAGCGCCATTAGATTACCGCTAACAAGTCCCGCCTGCCTCCATCGCACAGAACATGTCTGCGAAATCTCTCACGTTCCTGATAGCCTCCTCGTCAGTCCTCCATATACTCCATTCTCCCATCCCCATCCCGTCAGGTCTGTATGCAGAACAACCATCTACCCATTTACCACCGCTCAGATGGATTTCCTTTAGTCCGTGCGATAGGAGAACTTTGCACAATATTGGAACGGTCGATATGTTAATACCAGAGCCAGGGAGAATCCTCATAGACAAAAGGTTAGCAGAGTCGAACATCCATGCCAGGGCTTCGAGGGCTTCCGGAGACGTTGCATGTCTACATTGACCACTTGCGGTGAAACATGTTCAATCTCCAGGAGGCTGCGCTGCCCTGGTGAATGACGTCACCTTGTCAACACCCTTGTGATACCAGTCATCTCGGATAACGTTTTCCATGCTTTGATGCGTGACTGAGTTATCCAAGTGTCTTCCTTTAGAATATGAAGACGTACCATTCTTCAGGTCACTGGTCATATCAAAAGCGCGATGGAAACAAACTACATTCCAAGGACAGCCTCGAACGGTAGCAGAACAGGGCAGCTTACCTTCTAGGGGTACTGCCGCTGCAACAAGCCTGTCTCAAAGTTTATATCTACTTTGTGAAAAGATGTTGGTACCCACTCTCTAACCAGGTTTTCGTCTACATCACCAGTGGTAGTGAGTGCGCCAAAAACGACGCCCTGCACACCATACTGCTTGAACACCGAAATATCTTGAAGCATGACGTTCACCTCTTCTTCACTGTACACGAAGTCCCCTGCGCGAGGTCTGACCATCGCCTTGCCGTGATTGTTATCGGTCGACTACGGAACTCGAACGACATACGTACCATTATGGGAACATTCGGGACAGCCTTCTTTACAGATTGGAGTAATCCGACGCTTGGCGTAGTTCCCCCGCCATAGCCCAGATTACCACATAACTCAAGGCGGTCTGCTCCTCCCCGGACAGCACTGCGGAAAGACGATGAGTTAATTTGATAACGAGATTGTGTTGTGCACCAACGCCAGCGCTGATTCGACCGAATCCACGCATACTTCGATAATTAGCTTCCAAGGTTGCTGGTGAACTGCGCCAACCATTTCCCCGCAGCATAGGCTGTAGTCAACTTGATCTTTGGCGTGAACCAAGTTCTGATCATTGAGTCACTTCCCAGAATGGTAGTCCCGTCTTTGCAGGCGCATCACTACGTAAATATTGCTCAGCTCAATACATAGGAACGACACAGGAATACAACAGTACGGGTGTCATATATCCAGGTTATAGTAGTTCCATCATAAACGCGATGTGCATTCGTCACACCATCTCTTCATAAAACTTGATCATCTTCCTCACGTCCGGGCACAAAGCAAGTCGGACCCTTTCCGAGTCTCCAAAGATATTTATTCCCTTTAACTCAGCCCACATACCAAAGCCCCCGTTGAAGGGGTGGGACGATTCACTTAGATTCATTGCACTAAAAGTGTGTGCTCGGATGATCCTAGACATATTGTCTTTCTGAATACTCCATTTCAGTTTGTGCACCACTGGCAAGAGGGAGCGGGAGACGGAGAGTATCGATGACTCGATGTCCGGTAAGACGTGTGAGTAATGGAGAGATTTGAGCGCGATGGGCGGGGACAGCCGGGTGCGGAGATAAGAAGACAGCAAGAACTTGGTGTGTGTCTGTTGAACACGCATGGTATTCTCATATTGTTTCGCAGCCTGTGACGAAGTGTGAATATGACACGGAAGTGGCAAAGAAAATTCCGCGACACTTGCGTGAGGAGAGTAGAGGTAGGCACCTGAGCGCAGTCTCCGTTCGATCTGGAGTCCGCGTATGACACCACGATGGACGAGTTCTGGAATAGTTGGTCTGAGGAGGATGCCCTCTGGGCTCCTACCAAAGAGGCAATGTTGAACGCGCGAAGGGGCCACTACTCTCAAGCGTGTACGGTGGAGCACCGGATCAGCCGTCAGGAAGGCTAGCGGCTTGGAAACACGCGACAGCGCCGCAAGGTCTGGGATATCCAAGAATGAGACTAGGAGGAGAGTCAATACCGATACGTCATCATCGCATAAGTAACACAAGACGTACAGATGTAGAGCTGAATTTCTTGTGGCAAGGCGAGTAGCATTTGGAAGAATCTCGGACACTCGGCAATCGTCGAACAATTGGTGCAGTACGACGGCTGCGACACTGACTCAGCGAGTCTTTGTAAGCATACTCAATAGGTACTGAGAGCATGTTGAGCGAATCGTCTCATTATCAAGCTGCGAGTGGGGGATGTACAAGCTCGAGAGTCATATGCGCGAATCACGGAGGATGGATGGCTCTGACAGCGGGGCATTCCAAGTTTGGATTGTATGATGGATCCGATCAGCTGCCGTCTGTAGGCTGCAGCTATCACAAACTTCAAATCCACGACGAGACATAAAAACCAGCGCCAGAGGATATCCGAGTTACTCTAGCGAATACGAAGGAATAGGGAGAGCACTGCTTATCCCTTCCAGTTGTCATGACCTATCGTATTCCAGAAAATAGGAAAGCTTCAACACACTCCCGGGGCCCCACGGAAACGGAGGAAACACGTGCAAGAAAACGAGTACCGTACGCAGGATCAATCCGATGCTGTTCCGAAATGAAAGAAAATCCCTGAATGGAATGTCACATCATCGATGTCGTCTTCTCGACATTAACTCGGATGCCCGACACAACCTCGGCTTCACCACCATCACTCACGCTACCGCGCCTTGCGGGAGATCCAATCTCAATCGAGTTGTAGGCCGGGGCTGGGCTTGTGTGTTCAAGTGAACCAAGGGTCCGAGAACTGTCACCAGCAAACCCCATGCCAGATTCAAAATGCATCTCGTCCAGTTCGACGTCGGCCGCCTCGAGATCGGGTTGGATGCTTCCTATGGTGCTTAGCATGATATTTGAGGCGATGGTAGACCCAGGGCCGCGGTGGCGGATCCCAAGCCCCCCACGTTTCACATGGGGTGGACCATTGGACGAAGTGGTCACCCCAGATTTGGTTGCGAACGCGCCGACGCCTGTTTCCTCCGAGTGGGTGACTGTCTCCGCACCTCGTTCCCTGAGATCCAGAATCTGAAACGCGGTTAACACAGTCAGAATCTCGGCATCAACAGGCTCACAAGACGACAGGCAAGCAATGGTGCCATCATGACACTAAGGGGGATATTTAGCGCAGAGATAACCTGACGAGGTCTAGATAGCGATGCAGGTGAGCACATCGGGAGGTGGGCACGGGGTGGGGCTTACTGAAGGTAGAAGATTCCATTGATCTGTCGCAACCAGTGAGTCATCTATGAGATACTGTCTGATCGAGCTTACCAAGTTTGCAATAGAGATCAGGATGTAGTAAAAAACACCTGAGGAAAAACGTTACTGGATACAACAACACGTGCAAATATGCGCTATTTACCCTCGCGAAGGAACGTCTGAATGAGCTTACTGCTTGCTCCTCCATTTCTGACACGAATGTGAAAAGCTTTCCAAACTGTCATGGCTGTGACAAGGGTATCGAACAAGAGCGGGGCGATCTTATCTAATATATAAGCATGCGGATGTCAGTACCATGGACGAGACGCACAAAAAATCCTGCACAAAGTATGTTTAGCAGTTACCCAAACGATATGATTTGTCATTACCAAGTAGGTGCGCGGAGTGTGGTTTCGATGCTGGGAAACAGGGACCCTAAGCCGGAATTGTGATGTGCGGGTGTGGTTATTTCGTTGATTCTTTACTCACATTAGGGGGAGTCACGAAAGCTAAAACTATTCTGAAGGTGAGTAATCAAGGGACGGACACGTATTTAGATTTCACTGACGTATCATCTGTGACGCGTCCACGTAGAGCTGGTATGCAACCACACCAGCTAGGGCACAAACGAGTGCCAGAAGAAGGTACACGTTGCGATTGAAGAAAGCATATGTACGAATGAGCAGAACGGCTGGTGTTATTTTCTTGGATCAGGATTTAAATGTTAGGGTGAAATAAAGACTGACACTCTGATCCGACTTGGTTCCACATTGCCAACGCGACTGGGATCTGCGAGAATCGGCAAAGGTAAGTCTCAGCATGAGGACGAGGGTGATTGCTCACCTTGTAAATTTTTTCGCAGACCTCTTGGGTGTGATTGGTGACGAAAGCATATAAAAGATATGGTACGACTACGATGACCCAGTAGCTTATTGAAGATATAAAATCGTTTAAATGGGCGGTGCAATAAATTTCGCGCACCGACAAAAGAGGTATGAAACTTTAACTGGCGTCCAGGTGGTCTTCCAGATCTGTGGGTACCATAAGTGAGATACAAAAGGGGGAAAGGAGAGGGCGTACGAAACGCCATTCTCTGGGAAGGCTAATGATCCAGTCCCACACAACGACGGCGTCTGTTGGCCGTGAGGTGAGACTGGATTCCGTGGATGTATGCAGGAAATGGGGACTTACACATGCCTAGGGGGAAATCAAGGGGGTCAGTTAGATATGCTTGGGAGGCGGGCGTTCGCTTGACTCACAACAAAAATAAACCTGCGTGCTGGAAAAGGAGTGAGAGGAGCGGGGAGGGGCGTGTTAAAAAATACTTGCACGTAAATAAAATGCTGAGCGGTTTCGATTGTGTCCCCCATCGTGTTGAGGAAAGAAATAAGCAGGGGATGGGGGAGAATGGGGGATGTTTTGGTGATGGGGGGGAGGAAAGAAAGAAATAAGGAGGGGAGTGGCTGGATTGGAAGCACGACGGCTTCTTGAGAAGCGGATGCCTGTCGCTCGACAGGCTGGACCAGCCACAGCGACTCCCCCGATCTGGTCTTACCAGCGGCGAATCACTCCGTCCCAACGGGTCATCCAACTTCCCCCATCATCCAGTGCACACGGAAAACCATGCATCCAGATTCCCCGGTTCGTCAGTCCCGTGGAGCATCACTGTACGTTCCGTGGCTTGAAACACACCGGGGAATCTAACAACGTAAATCGATCCCTCCGCGATGCATCCGAAGTCACGTGATACTGCCATCCCCACAACTCCGACACTGATTGCAGTGACCAGTGACCACCACGAGTTTTGACCGTCAAATTCCGACCCCTTCGTTTCAGGGGCTTCGCCAATGGCTTCTGGTACACAAACTCTGCGTCTTAGACGCCCGGAGCCCTCGAAACCCGCTCCTCCCCGGCCCACTAGACACACTGGCATCTTGCAGGACCAGCTTCGCAGGTATGCATTTTCAGGCCTGGGTTGGACCCTCTAACCACCACTCAGGGCCGCTCGGAAACCATGGGTTCCAGATTTTCAGACCGCTCTTCGCATCTTGCTCGTTATGCGTGTCGCGGGTGCTATGTACTCCAACATACAAGACTGCGACGAGGGTTAGCTTTCATTCAAATATACAAAGCACAAGCGCCCACTGAATTACACAGTCTTCAACTTCTGGGAGCCTCTGCACTTCTCACAATACGGTCATGGATTTCAGACATGGGAAGTAACCCCCACTTTCGCAATACGAAGCTGGGCCTATATCTTGTTCCATATGCCGGCCGCCCGAATGTCCTCTGTATTTGCGCTCGGAAAAGTAATGCTGGCAAGTTTCAAGTCCAGCCTGAAACTAACAAACCATTACTCAGCGACCAGCTTTCTTTGCTGTGCGGATATTCCTCACGGTCTTGTCCACGGTCTGTGAAGTCAAATTTTTCCGCACGGTTGTCGAGAAGATCAACGACAGAGTTGGTCGTTACCTGTTCTTCTTCCTGCTATTCAATGCAGGCATGTGGAATGCTGCAGCGGGTACGTATCATTTCTATCACCTCACCCAGCTTCTCAATGCACCACAGCCTTTCTGCCTTCCTCTTTCGCCATGTATGCTACTACCCTTGCCTTTTCCTTTGCGTTGGAGCCTTCTACGGTCAAAAATACAAGAAGAACCCTCTGTGCCACTATGTTGTTCGCCACTGGAGCCATTGTAGGGTGGCCATTTTCACTTGCTCTCTCGCTACCCTTCGTGTTCGAGGAGCTCCTTGTGCTTAGTGGCGATAAAGTCGATCCTGCGTTACGTGTCAACTGGATGTTTGTGCGTTGGCGGCATCTTATCTTGGCTGGCTTTGTTTCTGCTCTCATTTTGGTAAGTTCTTCGGTCCACACATGGAGACCATTGTCAATTTTCTGTTTTACGCCAGGTCCCCGTGGTCTGTATTGATAGCTTTGCGTATGGGAAGTGGACTGTCGTTCCGTGGAACATCGTCCAATACAACATCTTTGGTGGTTCCGAACGAGGCCCTGACTTGTACGGGACGTCACCTTGGTACTTCTACATCCTGAACCTCCTCCTTAACTTCAACATCCTTTTGGTGCTTGCGCTCGCGTCGTTACCTTCGCTTGCTATCACCTATTATGTGGACCGCAAGCGTCTCGGGCTTACGAAAACAGGATCAAATGAAAGTTCGCCGTTTACGATCCTCGCATTGCGGCTGGCTCCGTTGTACTTATGGGCTTCAATACTAACAGTACAAGCGCATAAAGAGGAGCGGTTTATGTTCCCGGCATATCCGCTCATATGTTTCAATGCGGCTGTTACGGTCTATCTGCTACGCGGATGGCTAGAAGTCACATATATCCATGTGACGAAATCCCCATACAAGGTGGGATTGTTCCGTTGTTGGTTTATTCCACGCCGCTTATTTCCTACCAACATCATTGTACCCTAATGATAGGCCTCGAAGTCGATTGTTTTCAGCACGACCACTCTTTCTATCATCTTGTTCTCGGGGCTGCTATCTATCTCCCGCATTCTCGCGTTATGGCACTACTATCATGCACCCCTGTCTGTCTTCAGTCATCTCGAAGCTTTTGAGCTCCCTCGTCTCCTCAATGATACCGGTCTCCTACCACCTTTACCCGCCGGCACGGAGGAAAGCGACAGACCAAGCATCGACTTTTCAGTTCTCAAGCCGTTTGGTCTGAAGCTGTGTCTTGGAAAAGAATGGCATCGTTTCCCAGGACACTATTTGGTCCCTAATGCTGTATCCGTCGACTTTGTGAAAAGCGACTTCGAAGGATTACTTCCTGCTCATTTCAGGTCGGAGAACATGGGAAATGAACCATGGTGGGATAGGAAAGGTTCTAGGAGCACCCCGGCCGGCTTAAATGATCTGAACAAGGAGGTTTACGAATACTATGTGCGGAGTCCTGTTCTTTTCGCCTGTGCTCTCTGGATCAGTATTAATGCCCTTGTAGGTTCCTGCGGAATCATGTGATTATCTTGTAGATCTTGATTTTCCTCGGCATCCAACTTCTTCGAGGTATGAACCTCGGTACGCGGCCGACGAACGGACATGGGAGCGTGCCGCATGTTTGCCTTTCCTTGACGCGTCACACTCATCGTTGGTGACCAGGACATTGTGGGTTCCTGGGCGTTGGTGGCAGAGCAAAAATGAGTATGGGGACTATTGCTTGCTCAAAAACAGGGAAAGAGTGAGCAAGAAGGAACGTGACTTCGTCACCCGTACATATGGGGGACAATAGTACGCAAAGGCAGAATACTTTTCATTTAGATTAGAGGCTGACACGCTGACGGTCGGCTGAATTGGAATACTAGGCATTATAGCATGTGAGCTCGCAAGGCATCCGTGTAAAACGAACAGTCATCATGGTCTTCAGCTCTACTCATGCACGGCTGACGCGTACCTCGTCTGACTTGCGGATGCTCTCTGCCATCCTGCCCCTCCCATCTCCCATCTTGAAAGCCGATGACTTGCTGATTTCTTCGACCTCAGGGGAGATACCAATACTTCTGGAAGCGGCGATGCATGCTTGCGATTCCCCGCTCCCCACCTTCGGTGAACCGCCAGGATTGTGCGACGTTGCCAAGGAGCCGAAGCTGATTGATTATAAGCTTGACACCACAGGGAATACAAGGGACCTGACTCGCGGCGACGAAGCATTGCTCGAAAGTTGGATGTGCGAGGAATCAGACGACCTGCACATCGCTGCGGAATTTGCGAACAAGCGCCACGCTGAATCTCCAAGCGATTCATATCCTGTCAGAGCCGTCTCCGGCGAACTGAAAAGCGCGGTGCATCCTGCCTATTACGATGTCCTTGGCGACGACATTGGACGCTCAAGCATATTAGGCAATTACTCAACGCCAATATTCGGGAAACAGAGCAAGTTCCAAGCCTTACGGGATGGATCCGCAGGCTTCCTGTCCGAGTACCACGGAACTCAGCACACGACTGTAGCACCCAAAGAGGATCTTGATGGTGATCAGCTACTGATGACTGCCACGTTCCAAACGTACTCCACTTTACCAACACCAACTTTCGCGCCTCCTTCGCCATCGCCATCGGTGGATGTGATCTCACCTTCATCCTCTCCACTTAGTCGACAACGCCACCGTCGTCCACTCGAAAGAGCTAGAGCCGTTCGCTTTCCTGGCCGTCCAAAGTCTCCCCGATTGCAAGTCAGCGAGGTTGAGTCAGATCTTGTGCGTAACGCACCACCTTCTCCCACGAAACATGCATCACACTTCCAATGGCAGTTGGCCGACTCCGCACCTACGATGTCCACTTATTCGTGCACGGCCGAAACTCGTGTATCCGACGTGATGCATCCGTTGATGAAATATGTGGCGCTCCCAGAGGAACTCTCATGGCTAAAGCACATGATAATCGAATTGTGGATCGATCAAGAAGGATTTCGGGCAGTTCGCCCGTGCATGCAACTGATGGGCTACTCGCCACGGACCCGTTCGTTACATCCATACGAGTCTGCTGGGAACGCCGGGTCGGACGTCACTGCAGGTGTTGCTGAGTTCATGCCGACGAAGAGGGAAACATTCGCATTTCACTATGCGACGCTGGACAGTCCACCGACGCTCAGAACGGTGTCGGTAGCAGGCAATGACTCTCGTGACTATATTTCCAGACAAGCGACCCTCAGCGTCAAGGCTAACGGTGTATACACTGTGCTCGGAACGGAAACTTTGATAGCGCCGATACTGAACAGCGATGCGCACGGGCTGAGACTGCGCTGGAAATTCGACTACCTCGTCAGCGATCGCAAAGTGGATGGAACTGGGAAGACTCCCCCTGGGGAGAAAGCTTTGACGCCTCTGACGTTTTCCTGCTCGCCGTACTTATTCCATCCATTGCAAGGGAGGAAAGCCGGACTGATGCACATCATGAAGAAGAATCTGGTGCCGAAACTAGGGTCCCAGAAGTTGGAGCCACCGACCTACTACGCATCGAGTCACAGCATCCTGCCACAAGCCTCTTGCAATCTCTCGATCGGGAATGATGCCGCTACACACGTCAGGTCCCGCTCTGATGCATCCGCCAAAAGCGATCATTATTCCCTGACAAGGTCACCGCCAGACACTGGAGTTAGAGGGACAACCATTCTTGGTGCGAATCATATGCCACGCGCCCGTCGACGAAGAGCATCGTCTGCGGGGGAAAATAGCTTGACCCGTTTGAGGAACGAACCTAGACTCGGCGGAATCGTCACGATGAAAGATCTAGGGACGTACATGCCTGGTCCCACTCTATTCCGACGACGCGGTGGCTCAACTGGTTAGGTTCCCTTGATTGGCCCTGGATGCCTGAACAACAGCATCCCTATTCTGAACATCTCTGTGACATATGCTGTAACCGAACGATGGAGCTAGAATTGTATTAAACATGATTAGCATCCTCCAGCCTAATTGAGTGTAGCCAAGAGCGTAGCCAACAAATCCCTGCAAGACGGACACCCCACAAAGCGCACTACTAGGATCTCACACTACTCATAAAATAACAGTATTCCCGATACGGTAGTAGAGGGTCTATGGGGACTGGTTTAAGACCTGAATGTTCGTTTTTACGTTGATATTTATTTATATTTACATCATTACTATATTCGGTGCCGTCAGGACGCTTTGCAGCCTTGTGCTGTTGTTTCAAGTTGGGAGTCTGAAAAAGTGAATTGTACGCCAGTAACCGCTGCTCGTTCCCTCCCTCCGCCCTCATGCGACTCAATGGACAGCCCGTTAACGGGTGCCTTGATGAAAATGTCGGTCAATGTTGCATTTCACCCACCATCACTTTGCTCCATGACTCTGGTTCTGTGTTGAACAGGGCAGTTATTCGGGCGGAATTCCATGGGACGAGCTTCACAGCCAACATTCCCGTGCATGCGAGGACATTGATTGTGATATCGTTGTGGGTCGTGAGTGGCTATCTCTGTTCCGCCTTGTCGTTGATGATCGCACCTCCCCTGAGCACGACTGTGATCGTGTTGTTCCGTCACAAACCGAGGAGTCTTCATCTGACAATTTCCCCCTCCCTGGGAGCATTTCTGCCGTGTTAGCTGCCGATCTCCGAGCCTGTAAGCAGGGTGATCATCATCAGCAGCACCGGCTGCTAGTAGCTGCCCTACTAGTACCACCACCGAGCACCACCGAGCGCAGGCGCAACGCGCCGAAGCGAGGTGGTGCGGGTGCTACTACAGAGGAACTATGGGGTGGCCATAGATCTTGATAGCGATCTACTTATTGTATGTACAATACGGTTACACAATTTTCTTGAAGAAACCAGTTATAATGCGTTGAAAGCCAAATCTACTCGACGGCCCCGTATCGGGTGTTGCCACGGATGTGGCGTGCTGCGTGTTATAGAGATACACTAGAGTGACGAAGCTGCCCGATCGCGTTGTGCAAGGCTTCCGCAGCTTGTCTACTGTCTGGAACCTTGCCATCGCTGAAGGCGTGTAAACGCCTCCATAACCCTCGGCGCATCGGTTTCCATTATCCACCAACCGCTCGGCGAGGAGAGGGCCCTCTTGCATACCTCCATCGTCTTCCCAGGGATAGCTGTCCGTCCAACGGTGCAATTTCTTGTAGACCCAGGCAAGCAAGCCGAAGGGACCCTTGACGGGACCTACCCACGCGTGGATAGCGGGCATCTGGGACTGCCAGGGGGTGCTTTGTGTCGCAAAATGACCCCTACCTCGACTTTGAAACCATTGAACTCGTCATATTCCAATGCCAACATCGACTTGTGTGCAACCTACGAGGACGAGAGATCGAAATGCGTGCGTGTGTGGAAATATACCTCTGCGTACTGTTTACCTACAAAGCCCTGCTTCTGGGGAGCTTCCGAGAGCCCATACCCCGGTAGGCTCAACGCCACTACGTGGAAGCTAGGGCGGTCCGGGGAGGGTTCGGTCACCAGTAGGAGCAACCCCCGAACCCCGTAAAAGCCTCCGCGCCCAAGACAATGACGCTGCGTGAACAACCTCCCAGCGGAACGCGCACGCACGAGCCTAGCTTAGTATACATCCGTGACAAGAGCAAGAGAATTGCGTTCATCGCGGCGCTCTTTGCGTGTACGTAGTGGACCTTAAGCGCCTTCTTGTGCTTGCGCGAGTCTTACCTGCCCCTCTGCCATTCTACGAGTCCGATGTTGGCTAGGGGAACGCCGAATGTCCCGTCCGCGTCCTCAAACTCGTCGAGAAGGTTGGCGAGTCGAGTTTGTCGTCGGGAATGGCGATGGTGAACGGTGTCTCGGCCGTTGTCATTGCGACGTGGATTTTGCAGCAGAAATCCCAGGCACATTGGCGGGCGGGAGACGCTTGGCATCGAATATCCATGTTGCAAGGCGCTGAGCGGGGAATATCTGTTGTGCAGCACATCGCGTGAACAGCTCGAAGCAGCATTGGGTACCACAGATGCATCCAACGCTGACTATGCGGAGGGTGGTGTGGAGTCCGTATATGAGGATATTTCGAAGGAGGGAACACTGTTGAAGCGTATGTCAATAAGCCAACCAGACATACGACGCAAAGCGAATCGAAGACTTCGAGAGAGACGACATACTTTGACGACTACCTGGGTCTTGAGGAGATGCACTCTACTCCCCACAACTACTGCAGGCTCGTTTTCGGGTGTCAAAGCGTCTATCGCCCTCCACAGTATTTCTAGGCCTTCAAACTGGCTCGCCCGGTCCGCGTCGACCCTCAAGAGAAGATGAGTTTGAGCGCGAGCATGAACGTGCCATCTTTGGAGCCGTCGTCGATGATGAAGAGCCCATGGGTGCGTGTGCATCGTGGATGTCCGTTGGCGGATGCGAATGCGCGAAGGTGTTCCAGTGTGGTGTCGAGCATGGCGGGGAGACGCGTCGTTCCGTTGTAGGCGGGAATAATGACGCTTTGTCGGAGAGGGAGGGGCACCGTTGAGGACGTGCGTGAGCGGTAGGTCTTTCGAGGGGAAGGCGAGGGTTAGGTAAAGCTAAGGATAATCAGCCGCGGGCGCAACGCAGGGGACAGGGTCAGACAGGGGGGCATCCCCAGACACAAAGGTCGTGTTGTCTTTGCCCATGGTACAGCGCCTCTGGAGAGACGGCACGAGGTTTGAACAACAAGGATGGAGTGGGTGCTCGCCAACGGCTTCTGAGACGCAAGACAAAGAGGAAACGGTGGACCAGCCATGCTCTTCGCTGTCGTGTCAGCGACTGTTAAGAGAGTTCGTGTTGACAGGTGGGAAACGCACTATTTGTCCATCCCAGCCTCGAATGTTTTCCGCTTATCTTCAAGTGAGGAATGCCTGTCAGTTGTGCCAGCGCCAGAATCACGCTGGACTGATGACTTGAACGCGCCGTGCAGTTTGGCGAATCTCAACAGCAACACGACTCCTATCAAGGTATGGGTACCCCACTCCGATAAAGGAACACTCCGCACGAAGCCTACCATCGAGGATTGGCATCGATAAACCCAATATCACCCCGCTAAGCAACTATAAAACAAAGCACACGACAGCGAGAATCACTACTCACTCAAATGGGCCTTCGGGCCGGAAGATCTCAACTCCCTGGCGACCGTCTACAGCTTCACGACATTCCAAGCCCTTCAGAAAATGTAAGATGTTTTCGACATTTGCGACTCTGTGTACCTTTTTGGTGAGCCACTGGGCACAGGCTTGCAGATATGTCAGCGAAAACGCGAACCAAGGGTGAGATCACCCACAGCAAGCTATAAAGGACAGTATCGTCCTCTATGGCCAATGCCTTTCGAGGTGGTTTGGTCGGCCCGACAGATCCAACTGACGCTTTGAGTAAAGTCTCGTTGACACCCGACCACGAGTGTTGAGTTACCGATACCCTGCATCGTCACCGCTCGTTCACCATTCGCAGGTCGGAACACGTCTTTCCCCGACCCTGGAAATATGGACACCGTAACGCCGGGATACCCGTGGATAGTAACGTTGGTTGGCCTGGCCAGCGATCGATGCCTCCATGACAGTGTCCCTCGATGGTAGACTCTGAGTCTCTGAGCAGTCGCTTGCGAAGATGCAACGCATTCCCGAGCTGGTGAAGCTCGACATGGGATATTGTCGTCGCCATATTGCGCGGAGGAGAGAGCTGCTTCAGAGCTGCACTCGGAAGTCGGAAAGGCAACTGGGCAACCGGGCCTGGGTACGAGACGACAAAAGCCACCATCGTTCTCATACTACGTGTTGCAAATCCCCATCACACGAGGCCACCGAGGAACGAACGACGAATGAGCAGCGGTTGACCATCTTCTCAAAGGAAGTGACGATGTGATGGGTCTGACTTCTGTTAAGAAACATACAAGAGATCTTCACAAGGAACAGTTTGACTCACAGTCACAGAGAATCTCAGAGTGGCAATCGCGTCGGCAAGTCGTAGGCAACTTGGAAAGGGTGACGATCGAAAACGCCGCAGGGGTTGGGTGGTCGAGACTCGAGACGGCCTCGGAATGGTTGACCAGAGCAAGACTTTGGATGGATCATCTAGTAGCGTGCTGATGCGGCGAGGACCTGTGTTGAGGATGATCCCTCTGAGGATGTGGTACTGTAGGGTCACGGTGCGGAGCGAGTAGCTTGGTGAGCGCTGCCGAGGCAATGCGAGAGTGGGCCCGGGTGCTGCGATCGATGCGATCGAGCTGTGGTTTCAATGCACGCATCACAATATGCCTGCCCTGGGGCCCGGAAGGCCCAAAAAGTTGGGATGAAGGTGGCCCGTCTACTTTACGATGTCGATGTGTATTTCTACAATTGACAGTATCCAACCGTAAGTTTGGTCCCGGCCGGAACCGTTCCGACCTCGGAAGCGCCGGTACCATTCCGGAACTGGTTCCGGAATTTTCCCGCGCCGTTCCGGGCTCGGAACCACCAGTACCATTCCGGAACTGGTTCCGACATTTTTCCCGCGCTGTTCCGGACTCGGAACCACCGGAACCATCATGGCATGTTTCGCTTAATCTTTTGACTCTCTTCGCTT